>JAQZBX010058109.1:0-17807 GCA_029593785.1 Cabassous unicinctus
TTCCACTTCATAGAATGCATTCACCCACCTGCAACTATATGCCTTCCACCCCTTTATTAGGGCCTTTCAGAAATGCCTCCACCTCCCCATCCAACCCTTTCTGGGTCACAGCAGAAAGCCCAGTTTCTGCTCATCATGCTGCTGTATACACACTAAGGAGGACCCCTAGTGCCCTGAAAATAGAGACCAAACTCTAACATTGTTGCAAACTCCCAAAACTCCATTGGCACATTGCTGCTGTGTATACATCCTGGGAGTCCTAGACTAAGTCCGGGTCATTATTTTGAGAATGTTAGACAAAATTCTGTTAAGTGGACAACTGAGTAATTTCTGCAGTGTGTATTTTTAAAAGTAAGCATCACAATTCCATCTAGAAAATAAACCTTGTAACATTGGATAACTGCTCTATCATTTTTATGAAGAATCAATATGTTAATTCAGCCAACATAGTAATGAAAATTTTAAAAGTTAAGGTGATTTGGCTCATTAGTTATTATATTTTTTAATAAATCCATAAGGTAATATGAGTGCTATTACTTTAAATGGGAAAATAAAACAATATAAAACTTACAAAGAAATATCATTTTACATTCATACTTTGTATGGCAAGATTAACAATTATATTGTGGTGAAATAGCATATATTTTAAAATATATGTTATTCTAAGATGGAAAGGACATACATACACATAGAAGGGCATAATTTTGGAGCAGTACCTCACACTGTAAACATAAGTGATTTCAAATGAATCTAAGTAAATTCATTGTCTGTGTGTGTGTTCTGTTTATGAGAGTATGAAATTGATTGAAAAGTTTTAAAATATAAACCTTGTTGTTAAAAAAGTTTTAGGTTACAGAAAAGTTACATTGAAAATATAGGGGATTCCCATATACCCCATCCTCTCCCCCTCTCATAATTTCCCCTATTAATAACATATTTTTATTTTTTTATTTTAATAATAACATCTTATATGAGCATTGTACTTTTATAATAAATGATGAACAAATATTGAAGGATTCCTACTAACCATGGTCTATAGTTTACATTATGGTTTACACTTTGCACTGCAGAATTTTATAGGTTTTGACAAAATGTATAATGGCCTGTATCCATCATTGCAATACCATGCAGAACAATTTCAATGTCCTAAAATTGCCCAATGTTCCATCTATTCTTTCCTTCCTGCCCCTGAATAAACTCTGGTAACCGCTATTTTTATATCAATATTAAAGTTCTTCCATTACTACAATAATAATGTCTACATTGGTAAATGTTTGCATTTCCCCCTTAAGTTTGTTCATTCCTCAATCTTGATGATTTTGGGATGGTGATGCCCAATCTGCTTCAGATTGAGAGGGGACTAGATCCCATGGGGCAGATGGATGTAACTGTCTTGCTTGCAGTTGTAGGCACTTTTTGCTTTTAAGGTTTGGGGTTGTCCATCATCATTTTGTTAGTTGTCCTGGATGAGTTTGAGGTATTGGAGAATAGATGTTGGCTTCAAGCGTGCTGAGATCCAGGGCTTACATAAGAAAAAGCTGAAGATTTAAATCTCCAGGACATATATTTAATGGGTATAGTGCTAATTATAGTTTCAAAAAAGGGGTAGAAGAATCATGTGTAGGGAAATTATAAATGAATCTAACTCTCTTACATTGGGGAAGTAGGTTATATATTCCATGGTAAGACACTGATGGGGTGCTGATTTCATGAGTTTGTTTGCCTTGCCCATAGTGTCCAGATGTCTCTAGCGCTCTCAGGAGTACCCCTGCTTGAGGTTTATTTACTGTGGTAGTTGATGAGATATGCCTGAGATGTGCATAAGCAAAACCTCTGAAATGACCTCTCATCTCAATTTGAAATCTCTTAGTAATAAAAACTCTTTTGCATTTAATTTTTCCCCCTTTTGGTCAAGGTTTTTTCCAAATCTAAAATTTCTGTAAAAAGAAAATTTAAAAAGAAACATCAAGCAATTAACAAAATCATGATTGACCAACCCCATTCATAAAGCAAGGATTACCTTTAAATGCAAGCAAAACTATTCCATTCCTCTGCCCCTTAATCTCTGCCTGAAGCAGTCAAAGTGGGTGTTATCCCAATTCCCTCAAGATTTAAGAGTGAATAAAAATAAGGGGAGAGTATAACTGTTGATTAAAACAGATTTATTATTATTGTAGTTTTCCTCTTGTGTTAATGGTGTAATTTGTAACATTGTTATATAAATGATTCCTAGAACTTTTCTGAAAAAAATATAGAATAATGAACAAATAAACATATCTCACCCTATAGAATCAATTTTTATTTTAACTTCTAGAATATCGCATAATGCAAAGTAATTGAAATATTGAAGGAATATTTAAGAAAATATTTTGAAGGTAATATTGCAATGAATGAATTGCAATGAATGAATAAGGAAATGAGAAGTATGATTTTAATAATGGGCATGATATCTAAATTTCCCAGAAAAAAGTATACAGCAGTAGAAAACTTATCTCTGCAATTTACAGAATATCAGTAAAAATTCCTAAATACATAATGCACTCATGCTCATTGATGAAAAAGGAAATGTTAAGAATAATAATACTTTTCACCCATTGTGTAATAACAAATAAAATAAATAATAACACTTTCATCTGTGGAGTTATCTATTTTGTACATATTGCTGATGAAAAAAATATATTTGTCACCTTTGAGATAGTAATTTGACAATGTCAAAATATAAATTCATAATTTTAGATGCAATAATATAATTCCCAGAAACCTATTCTATAGGTTAATGTGATTTTGTTTTTGATGATGGTGTTTTTATATTACATGAACTTCTGTTTTTTGAATAATTTTAGATTTACAGGAAAATGTCAAAGAAAAAACAGATGTACCATCCCAATTTCCCTAATGTTAACAAAAGATATAACCAAGATATATTTGTCCAAATTAAGAAATAAACTTTGATACATTTGTATTATGAAACTGCAGATATTATTATAACTGAATCATTTTCCAGTAATACCTTTTAAAATTATCTTTATTAAAGCAGTTGTAAGTTTACAGAAAAAATACTTGCAAATAGTACTTACTTCTCATATATCCACACACACATGCACATTCCCCCCCATTATTAACAATTTGCATTACTTTGGTAACTTTCTTACAATTGGTGAAACAATATTATTATAATTGTACTATTAATTAGAGTCCATAGTTTACATTAGGCCTTCTATTGTAAGTTCTATAATGTTTTCATTTTTATGCTGCTGATATACATATACGTACATAGTGAATATTCCCATTTTACCATTTTCAGTTAGCCAATTCAGGGGTGTTAATTGTACTCGCAATGCTATCACCATCAACCATCATCACCATCCATTAACAAAACATTCTATCATCCCAAACAGAAACTCCATCACAATTAAGCATTTTCTGCCCATTTCCCAACCTCACCTAGTCTCTGGTAACCTGTTCTAGTTTCTGACTGATGAATATGGGTACTCTAATTATGCTATGTAATTTAGATCACACAATAGTTATTTTGTGCCTTGCCTATTTCATACAACATGATCTCTTGAAATTTCATCGTATTGTACCATGAATCAGAACTTCATTCCTTTTTAAAGCCTAATAATATTCTAATATATGTTTATATCACTTTGTGATTATCCAGTCACCTGTTGATGGTCAAAGTATTATTTCCACCTTTTGGTAATTGTTAACAATTGTTAATAATGCCAATTGTAGGTTCAAATAAAGTTTATTATGAACATTTGTGTGCAAACACCTGTTCAGGTCCCTGTTTTCAAATCTATTATGTATATACCTAGAAGTGGGTTTGCCAGGTCATGTCACCAAAATGCTTTTTTTGTTTGTTTGTTTTACAAAGAAATCACACTGCATTTAGCTATCACATCTCTTAATAACTTCTGTCCAGGGATAGCTTGTATATTATGGGCTTTTTCAGTGGACTATTCTATAAAAGGAAATTGGATCAAGGGATTTGAAAATACTATTCATACTATCCATGTCTGACCCTTATTAACTTCCTAGTTATTGAACCATTACAGAGGGTGGCATGTTGAAATCAGAAACTACAATGTGGATTTGTCTTTTTCAATTAACGGGGATTTGGAGTATCAATTCCTTTTTCACTATGCAAATTCAATCTCTATTACTAATAATCTTAATTTGGGGAACTCTACTTTTTCTGAAGTTAATTTTGAGACAAAATTTCTTTTGTTCCTTGTTTTCAAGGTAGACTATCTCTTTATCTATCTATCTATCTCTCTATCTATCTATCTATCAACTATCTATCATCTATCTATACCTCATCCAGTTTTTAGAAATTTATTACATATGCTACTTTGATCTTCTATTACTATAAATCCCCTCAGGTGACCTCTCCCTCAGGTAAGATAATGTTTGGGTCCTATTTATTCCTGCTGGCATCTGTCTCTTTCCAGCTTACAAGTTTGTTGCATTCCTCATGACTTCATTTATTTGATGTGTCAAAGTCAATTAGTTAATTTGCAGTTTGTTAAGTTTTTGTTGTTGACTTTTCTGTTTTTGTAGGAATAATAGAGACCATTTTCTCTGAGTATCAGACTTCTTTCTCATATCCAGAAACCAGAAACAATCCTAATATACATCAGCAGGTGAGTAGATAAGCACATTGAGTTCTATGCATACATTGGAATACTAGGAAGGCAACTCAGCATTGGAATAATGAATGCCTGGGACTCACAATAACATGGATGCATTACCAAAAATTATACTGAGTGATAGAAGGTTAACATATAAATGCACATCCTTTATGATTCAACTTATATAAATTCTGGAAGATGTAAACTAATCCAAAGAAACATAAAGAAGTTCAGTAGTTACCTGGGGACATGGTGAGTGGTTGGAAAAGGGCATAAGGAGGAATTACAAAGTGGCAAGAGGAAACTTATAGGGGTTTTAGGTGAGCACACTTTTTTGATTGTGGTGCTAATTGCATGGGTGTATACATATGTTGGTACTTATTAAATTGAATATTTACGTATATGCAGTTTATCATATATTAATTATACCTCAATAAATCTATTTATACAAAGTAGATATATTGGTTGGGAAGAAGAGATGGAGACATAAGTAGAGGCACATGATGTATTAGACACCCCTGGAAAACATTTGCTGAACCTGGGTCCTCTCCACATGAGTCAGGATATCACTAGAACACAGCAACAACACAATCAGGTCCCATCACACAAAGGAGGCTGTGGAGGGTGGGAACATCACTAGGCTGGGCCCACTCTGTCCTGGAGCTGCTTCAGGGAGGCATCTGGGTCCAGTGGTGAACAACCCAGGTCTAGACATGGGCTCCCACTTGCCAGGTATGTCAGCTCATGGTCATGGCACACAATCCCTCTATTCTTCTGTGTGTAGTTTTGTATCAGTGAAATAGAGGTAGCATTGATTATTACTTCTGTGTTTAGTGTGCCTTTGTAAAAGTGAAATAAAATGGTTGGTATAAATGTTTGACCCAGCACAATCATATAATTAAAAAAATCACATTTTTTGGAATGCTCTCATTGTCACCCATCTCCCCCAGGTCACTCATATCTGCTCTTGACACTGTCCCCTCTGAAGGCATCCAAACCCCAGACCTTGCTATATGGTAGGAGGAAATGAAAATGGACCACTCTCTTTGCTGATGTAAACCAGCCCAGCCCTGACCCTGCAGCTCTGGGAGAGAAGCCTCAGCCCTGGATCCCCAGGTGTTCCCAACCAGTGGTGGGAAATTAAAAGGTACAATTCACCATGAAGTTTGACTTGAGCTGGGTTTCTATTATTGAATTTTAAAAGGAATTTTATGGGTAAAAATAAATATTAAGCATATGAGTGCACACATGTGGCAGAAAGTTTGGAAATGTGTGACAGTTTAATGACGAGGTTTTCTTAGTGCCAGGAAGTGTTCAATGTGGGGTGAAGATGGTGGAGTCTGGGAAAGAATTGGTATGACCTGGGGGGTCACTGAGATACTCCTGGACATAGTTTGGATTTACATTCAGTAACTACTGGATTGGCTTGTTCCAAGAGGGTCCTGGGAGAGGCCTGGAATGATGGAATTAAGACACACTATGCAGACTCTATGAAGAGCCAGTTCATTATCGCAGGAGACAAGACTTAGAACATGCTCTGTCTGCAAATGGATAGACTGAGAACCAAGCACACTGCTGTGCATTACTGAATGAGACACACTAAAGGAAGACACTGTGAGCCCAGATTCAAATCTCCCAGAGTGAGCTCCAAGGGGAACACAGGATCCCACAGCTCCAGGATCATCTGCAGACAGAAACATGGGAGGGTGCTTTTTGTCATCTGGAGTTTTCTTTAAGGGTCTGAATTTTATCATTTCCCTCTCAGTGATCAGTTGTTCTGACCAGTAATCAATGACCCTGTGGATGCCTCGAGAGTTCAGCCACTGAAAGCAGCATGAGCAACTTTGGTGCCCACAGGGTCATTAGGAACCCAGAGGAGCCTGGCAAGGGACTGCAGATGCTGGGCAGCTACAACAGCCATACTGAGCACAACTGTAGCTCAGCCATCCATGGCCAGGAATCCCACCAAGGACAGCTTAAGCTGCCACCTACAGTTAAAAACCTGAATGCTAAAGATAAAAGAAGAGTTGCTGTGTGGGACCCACATTGCAGGAAAGAATGAAGGAGCCCAGTGCCAGGTCCAGGACACACTCCAGATTTTGGAGCCAAGGGGCTGAGAACAAAGGTGCATGTAAGTCAGAAGCACTCATCTTACGGACCAGGACCAGGGGCAGGGGAGCTTAGGGCCAGGAAGTCCAGGGGCTAGAAGCAGTGGAAATTCCTGTGGGAGACAGGAGCATATAACCCAGGGAACAGGACCATGGGTGTGTGCAGGGGGAATATAAGAGTACTTCCATTCAGTGTATGGGGTTTCTTCTTATGACTTTCTGTTTATCTTATGGGAAGGATTACATAAACCTGGCCTTGATGCTTCTTATATGGCTTAAGAGAGAGTTTCAGTGAAATTTCATTAATGCACTTAAATATGGGTAATTTCACTGATAAATAAAATCTATAAAGTTATGTGAAACAAACAATATACACCAAAGTCCATCCATGTGACTAGACATAATCAAATGCCAACCTCAAAATCAATGCACCAAACTGGGACATGTGGAAATATGTCACCACTGAAAAATGCACTTTAACCTTCATCACAGTGTCCTCACAGTGACAAAATTCATTCCACATGTGGATTTCATTTTCCTGCCTGTACCTCCCCTCACAGCACCTTTTATCCATGGACTTTCTGAATGTCTGGTGCCCCAGACCTAACTCTGGAACATGTTTTTTTTTATGTTCTCCTTAATCTTCAAACCCTTCTGTAATCATTGGTGGCTTTACTGTCCAGGCCAATTCCTTTTCACCTGATGTTGCTGCCTCACCAACTATGAACCAGCCTAGAGATGAAGGTCTTACTAAATTTATTATTTAATCTTTAATATTATTGAGTAGCCAGGTTGCAATATGCGGCTTTCATGTTCTGTTAATGTTATGATAAGCTAGAAAGACATATTCAGAGATGAGTGGATCAAAGTCAGGCAATTTCAGGTGAGGAGCCTGATGGTGGGTGGGCCTGACCTGCCCAGGAGCACAGGTGTGACATGTCAGGGCAGGCCCAGGGCAAGTGGTGGTTGGGCAGTCATGGTGGCCAGAGGGAAGGCACACACACAGGTGCTTTCTGCAAACCATAGGGATTATACCACTAATATGAGTAATGAAAATATATAACAGCTCTGACAACTTATTTAAATTTCACACAAGAAGTTACAATTGAGGAATGACATCAGCAAATTGAAGAAAGTGGTGCCAAACATCCTTTCCTCCACTGATAATTCAAAACTCAACCAGAATCTGTTATAATCAAACTTGTTGGCAGATATATACATATTATATATTATATACATATTATATTTTCCATATATATGAGTGTCTCAGGGATTCAGACATGAAGGTAATGGGGATGATGCATCTGAGCACAGGACTCACAATGATTCCCCTTGTCCTCGGGTGTCCTGTCCCAGGTGCAGCTGCAGGAGTCAGGACCTGATTTGGTGAAGCCCTCGCAGACTCTCTCCCTCACCTGCAAAGACTCTGGATTCTCTTTAACTAGCTATTATATGCATTGGATCCACCAGGCTCCAGGAAATGTGCTGGAGTGGGTCAGCAGGATAATTGGTGCATGCACAAACTAAAACCCAAGTCTTCAGTCTCAACTCAGCATGACCAAGGACACCTCCAAGAATGAAGTTTATTTAAAACTGAGCAGCCTGAGAACTGAGGATATTGCCAAGGTATTATTGTGCCAGAGGCACAGTGAGGGGAAATCCTTGTGAGCCCAGACAAAAACCTCCCCTGCAGGGCCCAGGAGGTGGCTGGTCTGCAGGGGAAGCTTGCAGCCACCAGGGGCAATCAAAGTCCAACCACTGGGTCTGGTTCAGAGGGGTTGGGAAGAGTTGCTTATCCTTGCCTAGGGTTCCCTCTTTTTACTTCACAACTTCAAAACCCCAGAGAACAGTCATTGCACCTTTTCTAAGCAGTGCTATCATGTGCCCAAGATTTGAAGTCAGAACAAATTTCTTTATGTTGCTAAATGTATATTTAAATACATACATACTTATGTATTTCATAAATTTTTAACTAAAGTGCTGTAATTAGTCTCATCCTGCAAATATGCTTGAAAATGAACAAAATTTGTATTTAACATCTCTCTGAAGTTATTTCCCTCAACTTAACTCAAATTTCTGAGAATTTACAGGCAAAATAATTCACCGCCCTCTATCATGTAGAACTCCACCTCCTCAACTGGAATGAGAAGGAATTGGAAAGGCTGACCCTCTCTAGGAAAAGCATGCAAGTGCCTTACTTTCTTCTTTACATTTCATGTGGCATCAAAGACCAGTTTGCTGCACTTTTATTAAGGCCCTTAAAAATTATGATTCTATTACATAAAATGCCATCATTGTACAATTCACACAACTTTCCAATGGGTGATAAACATATAAGATAAAAATAGCAGGTTCATAATGTTTCACTATTTAATCCAAATAGCATTTGTGATACCATTTATATGTAATTAATGCCTTTATCTTTATTTTTTCATGTCTGTGCCAATCAATCATTTGTCACGTAATCTTTTTCCCTGACATTATCAAATGTTGTCTATAAATATAATATTAAGCTCCCTCTAATAGTTTTTTGTGAAGCAGGTCAGGTCATCAGAAAGAACTTGTGACCCTCTAATCCCCCCTGCATATCCACAGGCTTCCAAAGAATGAGTTGACCTGAGGTACTGACAGGGAGGACTGACCTAATCAGATGTGCACTTGACCTCATGATCAAGTGCATTCTGTGAAATCAAACATGCCTCTGAGTACCCCATCCCATCTCTGGATCTCCATATGGGAAACAGCTTTATCATCAGTGTGACTTGTGTTAAAGAGAGTTCCTGTTTCCAATTGTGCAGGCTCAAGTACATCTATAGGACTAAATTCAGGGGCAGGCACATGCTTTCAGAATGTGACAATCTCATAAAGTCTACCTGGATACTTGTCTGTTATACTCACTGAATCCAAGCTTCCTGGGGCAAGGCTGAGATATGAGCAGGATGGACAGTGCTGGGAATATCATCCAAGTGTCCTTCTCCCTTATTCTGAAGCAATGCTTGACCTGTCTTGCATTTCTGCCCCTCTGTGGTATATAGTGTGTATTTATCCAGAGATTTCTGATTAAGCTACTTTGTTTTTTGCTGCTCATTGTAGGAAACATCTGTGGGTTAAGGCTGTTATTCTTCAATGAAGAGAGGGCGTGGTTCTGAGCATATGTACCATGATGCGATCTGTCTCATTCCACTTTCCAATGGATTCCACCAGTGCCCATAATATATTGGCTTCATTTGATTTTCCCATGCAGAGTAATTGTTTTGTTTTGTAGTGGAACTAAGGAGGTGATTGTGGGTGCAGTTTAACATAGTTGCTGTCCGTCTCCCAAAACACACCTGGAGAATAATATATTATTTATTTTGTTTTATTAATTTTTGTTTTTTTTTTTTGTTCTGTGTATCTTTTTGGTGTATTCCTACTGATTTTGGAGAAAAAAACCTGAAGGCATTATGGATATGGCCCCTGTGGGATTCACTCTAGCAACTTTATCACACTCAGATTAAGAAATTTATTAAGAATTACTAGTTTCATCTTATTACTAACATATATGTGATCTGGCAAAACTGGCCCCAACTAGGTTCTAGTTTGGATCTTATTTCTCTTTTTAGGACCTCTCTGTCTCAAGATTTTAAAGATTTTCTTAGTTCATCAGTTTTTTAACATGTTGTGTACATTTTGATAATTTGCAATTTTACCAATTAAGAATAAGAGTAAAATGTTCTCTGCTATCTACATCTCCACAGTGAATACTAGATTTCATTGTAATACTCATAAATTGGAAAAATCAAAAATAGTCAACAGGTTAAAAGATAAACAAATTTAAGCATATAGATATAGTGAAATACTATTTAGTGTTCAAATCAATGATTCCTGATATACAATATCATAAGAATGACTTATTGTAACTATGCTGAGTGAAAGAATGTAAACACGTAAAATTCCAAAAGAAGTGTTTCTTTCCAGGAAGAGCAGGGCATCCACATGTCTCACCCTGACCCAGACACTCTTTCTGAGGTTAAGTTCCGAGTGTGTGTGATCAACAGGTAGTGCTTCCTTCTTTTGCTTATCCCACACCCAAGGAATTGAGGCATAAACTTGGGTGTGGCCCTTGAGTATATCCCTTTTTGGCTCATGAGGCTGATTCCCAACAAGGGGTGGCAAATGTAGAGGACCTCAATGTGATCCTTTTCAGTAACCAAATATTCAATTTCCAGAGTGGGTATTTCTTTCAGAGTGAATGTCCATTTTCCCATACCCAGCTTTAGAGCTCTGATAAAAGATCTTGGCTGAATTCATATGAAGAGAGTTGGGCACAACTTAAACCTCTAAATTTCCTCACAAACAGTGGGCATTGTGGTGTAGGGAAATGGAAGAAGGATGGCAGACCTAGGGAAGACACAGTCTAGAATGAATACCAGTCTAGAATGAACACCCCTCAGAAGTGTCCAAATTTTGATTAAATTGTATTGTAGAAATATTCAGACATCATGATATAGTTGTAACAATTAGAGCAATTGCTCAACAAGTCCATTTGTGCAGACTGAAAGTACCTGCAATTGCCCAGAAAGGAATAGGAAACACAACTCCTCTCCTATCCTATTGGTGTGCAGAGATGGAGCCTCAGGTGTCCTATTATTCAGCCATCACCAGCCAAAAGTGCCTTCAGTTACCTGGAGAGGCTGCTGCTTGTCCTGACAGTTTCTTCCTGTTGGAGGTAGGGCCTGAGCCTAGGCTAGGGCTGCAGTTCACTCTGGGTAGAGAAAAGTCATTCCCTACTGTCACTATGATTTTCAATCAGCCCTGATTCCCCTCATTTCAGGGGCACAGTTAAAATGATGGCTACTGGCCTGTCTCCAAATTGGACAGGTTAAAACTTTAGCTGTATTTAGGATTATAATTTAGCCAGTCAACTTTACTAATCAGTAGTGGAAATCTGGCAAATTCTCTCTTTCTCCCCATTTTTTGGGAAATGGAGTTTCCAACTCCAGCCATGGAATAGGTCCCAAGGAGGCTTGTGCTGGCAGTGGAGGATGGGCACCAGCCTCCATGGCATGGAATGCTCTACTCATGGAACTTCACAGCAAATGGGCAGTCTCCTCCTTTCATTCTTTCAAGTATGTTGCAGGATGTTTGGTCTCCTGGGCCCCCCCAAACAGGTGCTTTAGGTAGCTCTGTGTGATTACTAGCAGACTCTTGGAGGTCCTTATTCACCTGCCATCTTGCCCCTCCTCTGGTTTATTTATTTTTAAACCTGATTTCTTTTCAGACTAATGTGGCTTGAATATAAATTGCATAGATATATATTTGTTCTGTTTACATTGCTTTGTTTTCTTTCTTTTGATTTTGTTATTTTTGGTTGCTATTTTTCTTGTATTGTCTTCATTGAGCATCTTAGATCTGAGGAGTTTAGATTCTGAATTTTTTTTAACAATTTTTGAATATTATTCATTGAATAATTCTACCCTTCTCTCTTTCTTTTAATTCTGATATTCCAATTAAACATATTTTGCATCATTTGAGATTGTCCCACAGTTCTTGCAGAATGTATAGTTTTCATTCTTTTATCACTTTTCATTTTAGTTTGGGATGTTTCTATTGACATATCTTCAGATTCCCTAATTCTTTCCTCAATATTTTCATTCTATTGATGATCTTTTCAAAAATATTCTTCATTTATGCTACAGAATTATTATTATTATTCATTTATTTTAGGTGTTCCTATTTTAAATCTCCATCTTACACTATCCACCTCCTATTTCACATTGTATACTTGTTCCATTAGTGCCCTTTACATATAAAACATCATTTTTTTAATGCCTGTGTGACAATTCCAAAATGTGAATTATTTCTGAGAGTAGTTCTAATGCTTGCTTTTTTATTTTTATTCTGTTTTTTTTCCCTTGCCTTCATGTCATATTATGTTTTGTTGAAAGCCTAATATAAGGTATTGGTTAAGAGGAACTGAGGTAAATAACCTTTTGCCTGAGAATTCGATTATGTATAAGGAAGTGGACTATATTCTATGTATACTGTTTTATAAGCATCAGAGACTTAAAATTCTTCTATTGGTCTTGTATAGCCTTGACCTTTGACTTTGACTTTCCTTAAGTTGTCCTCCTCCTCTGAGAGCCTGTGCCTTGCAACTCTTTCAGCTATAGTACACTTTTACTAATGACTGTGACATGTGCAGTCCAATGTAGGTTTGGGTGTAAGGTGTGCAGAAGAGAGTGTTTTTTCAGTCTATTAATTCTCAATTTTTAGTGACTCTCTGCCTTGGGATTGTGACCTTCAAAAGTGTTTTCCAGTTGTATATATTTCCCCTGTCCCTTACTTCCTTTCTAAACTGTGGAATCCCCAGTATATTTCCTTGAAGGTCTTACCCTTTTTAAATAAAAATGATTATAAACTTTATTTTTAGAGCACTTTTAGATTACAGAAAAGTTATATCAAAAGTATAAGTTTTACCCCTTTTAAATCTGCCCATAATTTAGGAGATATGGGAATCAAATGGGAGCTCTGGAGCAAGGAAGTGATTTCCTACTTAAGCTGCAATATGTCTTTTGAAAACCTCTTACCCTGAACAGTTGGCTTTATTATTCAGAAGGATCTAATTGTATTTCACAATGACTGCTCTTCCCCTCCATATGCCAGAGCACCAAATGTACCTTCTAGATTCTCACCTTGAATATCTTATGAGGTTATGCAGAGAAGTTCTGCAAAGTTTTGTGACCTCAAGTCTGTGGAGTTTCTCACTCATGTTTGTACACACTCAACCTCCAACCTGTCAGCAAAATTACATCAAAGTGATATTAGCAGTTTATGGCTCTGTGGCTTCTATGTGAGTTAAACAGATCTCAACTATGTGTCTGTCTGAACTTGTCTCCAAGTCAAATTAATGAGTTACCTAGTGACTTTGGTTAACTGTTGGGTCCAAGGAAATTATTTTATTTTATTTTACTTTTAAAAAGTATATCCAGATCTTTTTGTTTTTTATTGATGGACATTGGACATGATCATCTGACTTGTAAACTTGCATTTGGAAATATGACACAACTATTTCAGTATTTAAACCATAGTAAATGATTAGAAGACCACAACAACAGGTACATATTACATATATTATACATATATATTTCTCAAAATAGATTTATTTCATCTTCTGCAAATGTACTGCTGATTGCTTTATAATTCTAATATCTTGATATTGTTCTCTTAAAAACTATATGTTGTTTCTTTGTTTAAAAACATTTCTATCACATAATTTATGCAATTTCAATAATTTTCCTGTGCCCAATAAGCATGTTTTATGCTCTGTTATAAAAAGTTTCTAAATAAAAAAGAGAAGTATGTGAAATAAATATTTTGCATTTATGTTTTTAAATTATTGATAGCTATTCCCAAGTCATGTCATTGTCTCTGGCAATAAATTGAAAATATGTTATCTTTCAGCCATATTAAAATAATCCACGAATAATCAGTCTTAATTGAGCCATTCAGCTACATTCCCTAAAGATACCTCTCATTTGGCCTCCTTCTCAAATCTGTCTTGATACTACCTCAGCTTTTTATCACTGCTAAATACCTCACTCCCTCAGTATTTTTCTCTTTTCACTGAATCCTTTCCTGAGGTGACTATATCACCTCACTCTTTCTCTCCCTCTCTGTCTATATATATATATAATGGACTCAGTAATCAAATCCTCTGATATTATTCATTACTTTTGTACACTTCTAGCCACCTTCCCTTTGATTTCTTATTCTATTCAGTGTTAAATTCTTACAATATCTTTCGTATAATTGGGTTGTACAAGTCAGACATTGCTAAGCTGTTTCTTACTTTTATTCCTGTATTTTCTTCTATACTTATGTAAAAACAATTTTCTGTACTTTGGTTTCATACGAGAAGATTAAGAAGATACACAGACTATTACCATCCTGGATTTCCATCTAATGAATATACATACCAAGTAATCCCCTGACACAAGAATGGACACTTCATTTTTTATTCATGTGTCCCATACAGGAGACTGTGCAATGTTTAAGGAAATTGAGAAGCTAGAGAAAACCATCTTGGCTTTTTAGCTGCTTAGTGACCAGAAAGCCAGTGTTGGAATTTTTCAGTGCATGGGCTTTGAGTTACTACTCAACTGAGTGAAAATTCTTTCCAAGTGCTTTGATATAAATTGATATACTAAATATGAGTCTATGATTCTCTCTTGCATGTTATATTTGTTTAATATTTTGAATTTAGAAGGCTGATGTCTTCTAGAAATGGTTAAATAGTTGAATGGTCAGATATAAGCCAAATAATATTGATTAACATGTAATTCCTAAACATCTAGATTGTGTAGTATATGCACATCCAGAAAATTTCCACTTTCCTTGGAGCTCATGTGTCTGTTTCTCAAGAGATGCTCTCTACATGGAGTCTGTCTACTCACAGAAGCACCACCTCCTCTCTAAGAATGCTGTTCCTATCCAGGGCACAGTCAGTGCATCTATCCATTGAATAATGCAATGCATTTGAATCTTATTTAAAGGATGAATGAAGATTAATAAATTTAAGATAAAATGATGGAAATGTATCATAAAACTGTACAACAGTACAAGATGAATTGGCTTTATTAGCTATTAGACTGTTAAGACTTCATTAAAATGACTATTATGAGAAATAAAGAGGCATATTTCATAGTGATAAATGGGTCAATTAATCAAGAAGAAATAAGCAGTACTGATGGCATATGACTCCAATAATGGAGCTACATGAAATAAAACAAAGACAGCTCTAAAAGAAGGAGAGACATCTACAATTATAGTGAGAAATTCCATTTTCCCAATAATCAATAGATTAGCAAAAATAAATAATAACATATAAGTATTGACAGACTTGATTGCATTGGCATTTTGAAAATTATTGAATACCACCAAAATTATAACAATCGGAGGCTATTTATTTGGGCATTTTCAACTGTACCCAACCAATATCACTTGCAAGTGTTTCTTCTAGCTTTTGGTTTAAATTTAAATCACTTATCATAACTATTTATTTAATTAATATTTGCTGTACTATTATCTGTTTAAAGTGGTTGATATAAGAATTTACAATAAGCATTTTTATATCATCTCATTCTATGTTAAATATGCTAAATTTCTTCATGTGTGTGTAAGGACAAGATGACGGCATATTTCCAAATCTTCCTTATCTTCCCTTGCATCCTTGTTTTTGCCCAATATAATTTTATATGCTATAAGCTTGCAATAACTGATTAAAATTATTACTTTAATTGGTTAACTTATAAAAAAGCAATTAAAATGACAAAATATTAAATTTCACTACTATTTAAGTTTTGCACTGTTTATATATCTTCAAAATCTGACATATAAAATATTCATTCTTCCTGAAAAAAACTTTTAAGCATTTATCAAAGTGTGGGTATGCTGGAAAAGATTCTCCTATTTTCTGCCTTTTTGAACAATTCTAATTTAATGGCTGTTTTCACTGGATGCAGAATTCTATATTGTTTTACTTTATCTTTCCTCACTAAAATTCTCATTCCATCTTGCTCCCACGGTTTTGATGACCAATCTGTTGTAATTAGTTTTCTTATTCCTCTTTTAGTAGTGCATCATCCAAAACTACATTAAACTATGTGATATTGACCCACAGGTCTAGGATATTCTAATATCTTTTCCCAAGTTTTAATTTTACTTTATTTCTCAATTTAGATAATATATATTGACCTAAGTTCAATGATTTTATTCATTTATTTTGATAAATGTATTAAATCTCCTGAGGATCACTTTATTCATTACTGCTCCTGTATTATATTTTTGTACTTCTTGTGTTTGTATTTAAGTCATTTTAATAATGGCCATTTTTCTGTTGAAGCTGCCTATCCAATCTGGCCATCTGTCTACATTTTCCCTTTTCAGATTTTAACATATTAATCATAGTTACATTTACTACTTTGTTTATATTTTAGTTCCAATATTAGGGTCAATTATTAAACTCATTCTATCATACTGTCTAATTGGATTGTTCTCTTAATTTATATTTGTTGAAACAAGCTATTTTGGAAAATTCAATATTGAATTATTTTATTTTCCTTTAATACTTATCCTTATTATAATTCCTTTTTTTCTGCTCATGTGACCTCACCCTAACTTTCTGCTGTGCCTTTTCTGTGGGTGTTTGTGTGAGTCTAGTCATAGTTGATTTGGAGTTGATTGTTGCCATGTACACCTGAGTTTGAATGTTTTGCTGCTCTTACACAAGCAATAATAGTTATCTCTAGTGATACCTTGTTTTGTGCCTCTGCTTGGAATGTGATCCATTACCTGTACTCAAGCTGACTGCTGCCATCATGTTCCCTAATTGTTGCAGTGAGTTGGAGGAGGTTGGTCTAAAGGGACTGCACTCTCTCATCTCCTGACTGAGCCTTATCCTTAAGCTTGCCTTGTGACTGTAAGTCTGGGGTCTGACTGTATTTGGGCCCTTTCCCTTCTCCACAGAGGCAGTTCTGGAGCTAAAATGAATTAATGCCCTGAGGGTAGAGTATTGTTTTTCCCATCTCTTCCCTCACACAGCTATAATTGTTTTCTTCCACCAGAGTCCTCTGCTACTTGTTTTGGTGCCCTTCCTGGGAAACAAACTTTTATTCCTCAGGGAAGATACAGTAGGTGGTAAGAGATTTTGGGGTATAATCCACTCCATTCTGAGTTTCTATAGGATTTACCTTTGCCCATAGGATACAGCTTGTGATGGAGATTAATACACTGTCTTTGCAAATGGACAGTCTGAGAGTTGAGGACATGGCCATATATTACTATCTGAGGCACACAGTGAAGGGAAGGCAGTTTAAGCCAAGACTGACATCTTCCATGCAGAGCAGCCTCCAGGGGGTGCTCAGGACCTCACAGCTCAGGATCATTTTCAGACAAAAGCATGGTAGGGTGTGTTTGTCATAGGGAGTTTCCAATAAGGTCTGCATTTCCCTATCTATCTCAGTGAACAGTTGTTTGACCAGTGATCAGTTTCCCTGAGGATGCATGGGGAGTCCAGTAGCTG
>JAQZBX010058110.1:0-17806 GCA_029593785.1 Cabassous unicinctus
TTTCCTCAGAATACAATGAGTACATATTATATGTATAATTAAAAAGACAGTTTTCTAAACAAAAATAAATAAATAAAATATTAAGGGCTTAACATACAGGTCTGTTGTCTTTTATTAGGCACTACCTATGTTCTCAAGAGATTCTTGCCCCTCTAATTGAGAACACAGCAGAACTCCCCAGGATGGGTGTTTAATATTTTCTTGTTTATTGTGTGGGTCTCCACCCACTGAGATAACACACCATGACAAGATGAACATTTTCATATTCCACAGAAGCATGCCCCAAGTGTGCCCTATCCCACGTATCCCCCCACCCCTAACACCCTGCACCAGTAACCCTCCCCTGCCATATTTGCCAAAAGAACATTCCCACTATTGTAGTTTTAACCACAGACCTATAAATTCCCAGAGTTCACCTCTTCCTTTCTCCAGCCCTTCCCCCAGTTCCATGGATAGTCCAACCCAATCCCTCATTCCACTCCCCCTTACATTCCAGCACCATGGAACCCAATCACTTCACTGCACCACTATCACTCCCATCCACTGCCCAATAACCCCCTTCCACCTTATCATAGATTTTTTCCATATTGAGCATCAACTTACCATCCTCTATTCACTTTCTGTCTCCAGATAATGTGTCTTCCAGACTCTTGCTCCGTGAGTCTGCTCAATTTGCTTAAGACATATCAGTGAGGTCATGTAATATTTATCCTTCAGTGACTGGTTTACTTCACTCAACATAAGGTCTTCAAGATTCATCCATGTTGTCCCATGTGTTAATACTGCCTTCCTTCTTACAGCTGAGTAATATTCTATTGTGTGTATATACCACAATTTGCTTATCCATTCATCTGTTTATGGATACTTGGGTTGCCTCCAACTTTTGGCAATAGTGAATAATGCCGCTACGAACATTGGTGTGCATATATCTGTTCGTATTCCTGCTTTCAATTCTTCTGGGTATATACCCAGCAGTGGGATTGATGGATCATATGGCAGTTCTATAGTTAGCTTCCTGAGGAATTATCAAACTGTCCTCCACAATGGCTGCACCATTCTACATTCCCATCAGAAATGGATGAGTGTTCCCTTTCCTCCACATCCTCTCCAACACTTGTAGTCCTCTGTTTTTTTAATAGCTCCTAGTCTAAAAGTGTAAGATGATATCTCATTGTAGTTTTGATTAGCATTTCCCTAATAGCTAGTGATGTTGAGCATCTTTTCATGTGCTTTTTAGTCATTTATGTTTCTTCTTTGGAGAAGTGTCTATTCAAATCTTTTGTCCATTTTTTAAATGGGTTGTTTGCCTTTTTATTTTCAAGATGTAGGAATTATTTATATATGCTGGATATTAGGCCCTTATTGGAGAAATGGTTACCAAATATTTTCTCCCATTGAGTAGGCCGCCTTTTCACTTTCTTGACAAACTCCTTTGAAGTGCAAAAGTTTTTAATTTTGAGGAAGTTCCATCTATCTGTTTTATATTTCATTGCTCATGCTTTGGGTGTAAAGTTTATAAAATAATTTCCTACTACAAGATCTTGTAGATGCTTCCTTACATTATCTTTTAGGTGTTTTATGGTCTTAGCTCTTATATTTAGGTCTTTGATCCATCTTAAGTTAATTTTTCTATAGGGTGTGAGATGGTGATCCTCTTTTGGATCATAGATATCCAGTTCTCCAAGCCCCATTTGTTGAAGAGGCCATTCTGTCCCAGTTGAGTGGGCTTGGTGGCCTTGTTGAATATCAGTTGGCTGTATATGTGAGAATATCAGAACTCTCAATTTGGCTCCCTTGGTCAGTATGTCTATCCTTGAACAAATACCATACGGTTTTAACTACTGCAGCTTTACAGTATGCTTTAAAGTCAGGTAGCATGATTCCTCCAATTTTTTTCTTTTTCAATATGTTTTTGGCTATTTGAGGCCCCTTGTCAATAAATTTCATAATTAGCTTTTCCAATTCAGTAAAAACTGTTGTTGTAACTTTTATTAGGATTGCATTAAATCTGTAAATCAGTTAGGGTGGGACAGACATCTTAATGATGTTTAGTCTTCCAATCCATGAACATGGAATAGTCTTCCATTTATTTAGGTCTTCTTTGATTTCCTTTAACAATGTTGTGTACTTCTCTGTGTACAAGTCCTTTATATCTTTAGTTAAGTTTATTCCTAGATATTTGATTCTTTTAGTTGTTATTGTAAATGGAATTTTTTTCTTGATTTCCTCCTCAGATTGCTCATTATTGGTGTATAGAAGTGCTACTCATTTTTGTGTGTTGATCTTATATCCTGCTACTTTAACTGAACTCAGTTATCAGCTTGAAAAGTTTGTTGTAGATTTCTCAGGGCTTTCTATGTATAACATCATGTCATCTGCAAATAGTGAAATTTTTACTTCTTCCTTTCAAATTTGGATGCCTTTTATATCTTTTTCTTGCTAAAGTGCTCTAGTGAGTTCTTCTATCACAATGTTAAATAAGAGCAGTGACAACGGATATCCTTGTCTTCTTCCAGATTTAAGAGGGAAAGTCTTTAACATTTCATCTTTGAATATGATGTTAGCTGTGGGGTTTTCATATATACCTTTTATCATGTTGAGGAAATTTCCTTCTATTCCTATTTTTGAAGTGTTTTTATCATGAAAGGATGCTGTAATTTGTAAAAAATTTTTTGCATCAATAGAGATGATCGTGTGATTTTTTTCTTTTGATCTGTTAATATGGTGTGATTGATTTTCTTATGTTGAAACATCTTTGCATACCAGGGATGAAACCCACTTGGTCATGGTATATAATTCATTTGATGTGTTGTTGAATATGATTAGCAAGTATTTTGTTGAGGATTTTAGCATCTAGGTTCATTTGAGAGATTGGGCTATAGTTTTCCTTCCTGGTGGCATCTTTATGTGGCTTTGGTATTAGGGTGATGTTGGCATCATAGAATGAGTTTAGACAATGTTTCCTCCACTTCTATTATTTAGAAGAGTTTTGGCAGGATTGATGTTAGTTCTTTCCAGAATGATTGGTAGAATTCACCTGTGAGGCCATCTAGTCCTGGGCTATAGTTAGTTGGGAGGTTTTTGATGACAAATTCAATCTCATCATTTGTGATTGGTCTCTTGGGTTCATCAATTTCCTCTTTCGTCAATGTAGGCTGCTTGTGTGTTTCTAGAAATTTGTCTATTTCATCTAAGTTATCCATCTTGTTGACATACAATTTTTAAGTTATCCTCTGATGATACTCTTTGTTTCTGTGGGATCAGTGGTGATATCCCCTCCTTCATTTTTTATTTTATGTGATTGCATATTCTCTTTTTTTCCTTTGTTAGTCTAGCTAAGAGTTTGTCAATTTTATTAATCTTCTCAAAGAACAAGCTTTTGGTTTTGTTCATTTTTTCTAGTGTTTTTTTATTATCAATTTCATTTAGCTCTGCTCTGATCTTTGTTATTTCCATCTTTTTGCTTGCTTTGGGATTAGTTTGTTGTTCTCTTTCTAATTCTTCCAGGTGTACAGTTAAGTCTTTGATTTAGCTCTTTCTTCTTCTTTAATATAGGCATTTATGGCTATAAATTTCTCTCTCAGCACTGCCTTTGCTTCATCCCATAAGTTTTGATGTGTTGTATTCTCATTTTCATTCATTTCAAGGTAATTACTGATTTCTTTTACAATTTCCTCCTTGACCCACTGATTGTCTAAGAGTGTGTTGTTCCATATCTTTCTGCCTATTCTGGTTCTCTGCCCCTTACTGATTTCCAATTTCATTCCATTTTGGTCAGAGAAATTACTTTGTGTAATTTCAATCTCTCTGAATTTGTTGAGGGTTGTTCTGTGACATATCATGTTGTCTATCCTGGAAAATGATCCATGTGCTCTTGAGAAGAATGTATATCCCGCTGTATTTGGGTGTATTGTTGTGCATATGTCTATTAAGTCTAGATCCTCTAAAGTATTATTCAAGGTCCCTGTTTATTGACCATCTGTCGAGATGTTCTGTCTAATGGTGATAATGGTGTAGTAAAGTCCCCCACTATAATTGTAGAGGCATCTATTTCTCCACTTAGTTTTTCCAATGTTTGCCTCATGTATTTGGGGGCACCCTGGTTAGGTGCATAAATGTTTTTGATTGCTATTTTTTCTTGATAGATTACCCCTTTCATTAATATATAGTGTCCTTTTTGCCTCTTACAATAGTTTTGCATTTAAAGTCTATTTTGTCCAATATTAGTATAGCTACTCCCACCCTTTTTTGGTTATTTTTGCATGTAAAACCATTTTTCAACCATTCACCTGCAACCTCCTTGTGCTCCTGGGTCTAAGGTGAATTTCTTGTAGAAAGCATATAGATGGATCATATTTCTTTATCCATTCTGCCAATCTGTGTCTTTTGGTTGGAGAGTTTAATCCATTAACAGTCAATGTTATTACTGCCAAGGCAGTACCTACCTTAGCCATATTTTCTTTAGGTTTATATATGTCATATATTGTTTTTATTTCTCTTTTTCCATCTTTTTAGTTATTTTTTTAATAATCATTCTTTCTTCACTTTCCTCCAATCCTCTCTCTCCAGTTTTTTTCCTTTCAATCTGCAGAACTCCCTTTAGTATTTCTTGAAAGGCAGGTTTCCTGTTGACAAACTCTCTTAATTTCTCTTTATCAGTGAATATTTTGAACTCTCCCTCATTTGGGAATGCCAGCTTTGCTGGATATAGAATTCTGGGCTGGCAGTTTTTTTTTCCTTTAGCACCTTAACTATGTCATACCACTGCCTTCTCCCCTCTATGGTTTCAGATGAGAAATCAGCACTTAATCTTATCAAGCTTCCCTTGCATGTAATGGATCTCTTTTCTCTTGCTTTCACTATTCTCTTTGTCTTGAGCATTTGACAATTTGATAAGTATATGTCTCAGCGTAGGCTTGTTAGGATTTATACTGTTTGGAGTGTGCTGTACTTCCTGGGCATGTACGCCTATGTCCCTCAAAAGAGCTGGGAATTTTTCAGCCATTATTTCCTCCAACACTCCTTCTGCCCCCTTTACCTTCTCTTCTCCCTCTGGGATGCCTATAATGTGTATGTTGGTGTGTTTCATGCTGTCATGCAATTCCCTGATGTCCTGTTGAATTTTTTCTGTCTTTTTATCTATCTGTTCTACTATCTGTCTGATTTCAGATGTACTATCTTCAACATCACTAATTCTTTTCTCAAATCTGCTGTTATGTGCTTCCAGTGCATTTTTTATTTCTCTCATTGTGCCATTCATCATCATCAGATCCACTCTCTTTTTATGTATGTTTATGATTTCTTCAGTATGTTCCCCAGTGTCTTCTTAATATTTATCTCTTCCTTCACTTCATTAAGTTGATTCATGATATTTGTTTGGACATCCCTGATTAGTTGTTCCACATTCTGCATCTCCTACCGTTTTTCAGTTTGTTCATTAGACTGGGCCATGTCTTCCTGTTTCTTAGTATGGCTTGTCATTTTTTGTTGGTGTCTAAGCATCTGTTTATCTTGATGGGCTTATTCAGATGGTTAGCTTTCTACTCTAGGATTTTATTTTGTTTTGTTTTGTTTTGGGTTGTTTCCTTTTTGGCAGTTGGGTCCACTTATTCTATATCCTTGTAGTTGTCTGTGTTCCCTTGAAAAAATATTAAGACCATAGTAAAGGAAAGAGAGAAGAAGAGAAAAAATAATAGCAATAATAATAAAAGATAGAAAAGGAACCATAAAAAAGCTAGGAAAATAAATAAGTAATAAGAGTGAAAAAGTTATTTTAAAAAATACAAAGGAATAAGAATACAAAAGGTGGAATAAAAAATGAAACAAGAGAAAAATAGAATAAAATAAAAAAACAGAAAGATGAGAAGAAAAAAAGAAAAAGAAGACCAAACAAGAAAAGGTGAAATGAAAGAAAAGCAATGGAAGAGGGAAAAAATGAAAGAAAGAAAAGAAATAAAGAAACTATGGAGGAAAAAATAAGGAAAAGAAAAAAAACAAAAAGAAAACAACCCAGGAAAAACAGGCTTCCCTCTTAGGCCACCAGGAACTGTCTCCGGCTGCTGGTGTTCATCAATCAATCACCCAGCAGCCTACCCTCCACAGGTAATTTACCCAGTTACAGCGAATAAAATAAAGAATAATAAAATTAAATGATAATAAATACAAAATAACAGATCTAAAAACCTAAAACAAAAACAAAAGAAAATCTCAGTCTATAAGTTCCCTGTCATAAGGTGCCAGCTAGGTGCCTGACAACACGGTGGCTCACTCTATGGATCCCTTCCCTTGGAAGGTACTGGGTATTGAACCCGGGACCTAGATTATAAGAGGCAGGTGTTCCTACACCGAGCTACACCCACTCCACAGGTTGGGTAGGTTTCTGAAAGCTTATCTGACTTTTCCCACCCTCTTTCACTCAGGTGAGTTGGGCTTCTAACATTTTGCCGGCTATCTCTCCTGGCTTCCTTCTCTACAGGCTGGTTAGTTTCCTGTTTCTACCTACCCTTTCACTGACCTAGTTCCTCTATCTCCCAGGACGGTTGACAGCCTGCCCATCCAACCGTCCCTCCTCTCTCTGTGGGGCCACGTCAGTACTGGCTGGGGTCTTTTTTAAGATTCAAAGGGGGCTCAGCTGGCCAAACTCATTGAAGAGAAGCCACTCTCTACCCTTTACCAGACCCCTCTTCCTCCCAGGGAGGAAAATGCTCTTTCCCCATTCAGTTGGTTGCAGTGAGCCAGGGGTTTTACTGACACTATTCGCCTTGAGGGTGGGATATATGTGCCATTCCCAGCCACAGGGACGAGTAACTCATGGTGTTCATTGGGCCTCTTTGTCTCTCTGTCCCTCTCCCTCCTGGATGGTGCACAGCACCCTCCTGGTCTGCCAATCCCCAAAGCAGCTCCCTTGCTTAGCTTTTTGCCCTCCCTCCATTGTTTTTGTGAGAGAGTTGAGACCTGTCTACCTACTTCGACACCATCTTCCCAGAAGTCCTGCCTGTGAGTTTTTAATACTCACTGAGGATAAAGAGTCATCAGAGTGTCTCCATAACTTGGCACATGCATAGCACATAGGCAGCAGTCTATAAATATTTACTGATTGATGAATGAAGATTTGGTCGTTACTGATTTTCTGCAATAGGCTGTTAGACAACAAATGGTCACCAAATATTTCTCCTCTCCTTACCCAGTAGAAAAAAAGGTGCACATTTAAGCTTCAATTAGCAGGTGTAAAACAGAACAGTAATGCAAGGTCTTGAGACAAATTACCAAAGAAGAATTTTTAAATCACTTTTGGAAAAGATTTTAATGTAGGATCAATAGCCTCCTATTTTAAGTGGTTCAGGTGTTGTCCTAACTCCAAAGAAGGATAGGGAGTTAAATGAAATAGCCTACTGCAAGATGTTACAATGCCATAAATTTATGAAAATACAATAGTTTTGTGTCATTTCTAAGAATAAATGAAACTAGATTAACAGAAAATTAGGTTGGTCAGTCCGTCTTTTATTGTTCAAGCCAAGTGAAACAGGAAAAGTAAACAAATTATATCCTATTCTAAAATTCTCTAATTCTATTATATGAAGAGTGGAAAATAATTTGGACCTTTCAAATACTTCCAGCAATAATTTTGCAAATTTATACTTATAAGCGTTTGGAACGTATTATATCCGAATTTCTGTACTGAGTCATTCCTATGGTAATATTGAATTTGCTTTTAGTTACTCAAAAAAGGAGTTGAGAAGTCTATATAGGATTATAGAGAAGATTTTGGATCACGTAAAATTTATCTGATATAAATATCCACCTGAAATGTGTCTTCTTTCTAACCCATTTTTATGGAATTCATGAATTTATCATCTGTACCTCCACATGCTTCCCCAAAGGATTTGAGGTGGCTTTCAATCAAAAATAAAAAGAAAGAAAGAAAAATATCAATATCCAGGTGCACAGGATAGTTAAAAATAAGAAATCATAAAGGATATAGAGAGAGTAGCAATTGTATAGAGTCAAAGATGAGATATTGGCTGAATTTCAGCACTGAATTTATCTCTAAAGTTTCTGAGAAAATGTAATGCCTAAACTACTTCTGCCATCAGATAAAAGGAAAAAATATGAGCTCTTCAAAAGTGATATTTGTACAAAATTCCAGGAATAATCTGTCTTGTAGGACCCTGCAGAAATAATAGCTAACATATACTGAATGTCTACTGTGTATCAGCATTCTCCTGAGCTCTTAACATTTCAAAATGCATTTAATCCTCATAACAGCACTGCAAGGTAAATTATTATCCCTACTTTACAGGTTAGAAAATAAAGGCACAGAGAGATAAGTAAGTTGCCCATGGTTTCAGCTGGAAAGGAACATTCATAATCTTGACCCAAGCAGGTGACATAGAAGGTCTCCATTTCTTAAATCAACATTCAGTCAAAGCCCAGGGCGTAATATTGAACTTAATGAAAGCTTTTCCACTGTTAAAACGTAGCTAATGAAACTACTGAAATTTAGCTAATGACATACAAATTATTCATTACCCAGTGTTCTAAAGAAGTAAAGAAGAGCACACATACAGGGATGCGAGTAATTATAATTTGCACTTACTGAATGCTTAGTATACACCAGGCACTGTGCAAAGTGGCCTAGATGCATTACACAATATAATCCTCCGTCAGTCTTACAAAGGAAGTATTTATCTCCTCACTCAAAAATGTTGATCACAGACTTCCTAGGTCACAGACACTATGCTAAACACTGGAGCTTCTGTGGTGAGCAGAGCAGTCTAGTGCTGGAGACATTTATGAATTAAATAATCACACAAATAACACAAACTACAAACACAGAGAAATGCTGTGAAGAAAAGTCTCCGCGTGCATGACATCATTCACAAGGAGACAGGACCTAATCAGGGAGGACTTCCCTGTGGAAGTGGCATTTGAAAGAAGATCTGAAGGTTCAGTTATGTAGATGTTATTTAGGTGAAGTAGGAGGAGGCTCTGGATAAAGGAAGCATGAGAAAAATCAGAGCAAGCCAGAGAGCAAAAGTGAAGGAGAAGGAGAAGGAGAGAGAGAGGGACGTTAACTTGCTCAATGTCAAGAACTATTAAGGGGGAGACCTGGGTTCATATCCAGGTGTCTGTTACATCCGAGTTCATGCTATCAACCCCTACATTATAATGCTTCCAACACCCGAGGGTATTTCTGTTAAGATACTCATCAAGAGCTAAAATAGTAGTCCGCTCTAAACTGAGGTCTTGGAGAGCACTTAAAGGGAAAAAATTCTGTGGGTGTTCTGCAGTGTTTGTTAAAGAGCTCTCCATTGGAGGTACATCATTATTTCGTTTAATTTCCACAAATTCAACTATATGCACTTGCCATTAAATTTTTAAAAAGAGAGAAAGACACACTTACTAGTACAGATAATTGCACCCAGCATTCCTTACCATGAGCGTATGTCCTAGAAAGGGAGTGAAATAGGCAACATGAATCAGCTCATCCTCAGCTTTCCTCCCATGAGCCTCCCTAAGTGAGAGCACCTCACAAAAGTCAGGGCTCTGGATTTTCAAGGCATAGTTCGCAACAGCAATGAGCTTCCTTTCTCCATCCAGAAAAGATTCCAAAGTTTGTAGGAATTGTCTGTTCATTCATAGGCCTCTGGCCAGAAGGTGCATGGGTCAAACCCCAGGCTCTGGTCAGAGACTAAGAGACTATACCCACCTGTGGTCCATTATCAGGACCCGGAGCTCACGCCCCATCCCTGGTAACTAGGGGGCTACTGTTGTGTGTTGTGTGAAATGACCCTGAGGCAGAAGTTTTGGCATTTGTGGTGACTATGGGCACTTTGTGATGAACTTTCCACTGTAGGAGATCCCCATCCAGACCCTCCAGAAGCCAAGGTTAAACACACACACAGCAAGAGAGAGAATAAAGGCATAACCTTAACAAGCACCTTCGGTCCTTCTCCTCACAGTTGGCCAAGACCTGGCGGGAGGGAGGCCATCCCTCCTAGCAACTGGAAGGCAAAGATGGTGAGGGTTGGATCCCAGCCCCAAGGTTGGAGAAAGTGTGACAGAAAATCCAGATGGGGGAGGGGGGTGATGTTTGCTTTTGATTTACCCTCAAATCTTGGTGCTCCTGAGTTAGAATCAAAGAGCTGACTAGTCCTGGAAGCCCAGGATCCTTTGAGGCTTCTCCTAAATCAGAGGACTCCCCAAGCTGGCTGGGATATGACGGGGATGGCATCACAGAGGGGCGGGAAAAGCCTGGAACTAACTGGCACAGGAAGCTTCCTGCCCAGCACCCAGGGCAGAAGCTGCTGCCAGTGAGCCGCCAGCTACAGACTATGTCTGTCCCTCCACATGGCCGGTTCAACCAACAAAACATTGTCTTGCACAGAGTTTGTTTGTTTTTTTTTAAGCTGTCAACATTTAATTTAGAAGAAAATTTTATATAAAAATTCAGATCTCCAAGTTCTCCTTAAAAATCGGGAGACAAGGCAACGCTGGCCCCCATTCTCGCCAGCGGCCATGTGTTGGAGCTAAGCAGCTTACACAGCCTTTGGATGAACTGTGTCTCCGGACAGGTACGCTCTCTCTCACTCCAGAATGTCTCTTCCCCCAGATCCCCTTGGCTCATGTATGTCACCTGACAGGCTTCCAGAGGCATTAGAGATTGTGTTCTCCATGGTGAGGAGGAGGCTGTGAGGCAGGGCTTTGGGAAGTGAGTTGAAGCCAGCTGTGGTGCCACCAAAAAAATTACTTAATGTTGGGTTTTGTCTTTTTCCCCTATGTGGGAGAGTTTGTGTAATTGATTGGCAGGTGCCACAAGTATATCTAAGTACAAAATGAAACCAAGTGGAGAAAATTGGATCCTTTCAGGGATTGCTGCCCCAAATGAGACAAGAGAAAGAAACTTCCGCATTTGCTTGGAGGAGAGGTAGCAAAAAGAGAGGAAGAAGGGTGGTGGAAGGGGGAGCTGGTGGGAAGAAAGTGGAAGATGGTTCCCCTGTCCATGATACAACTCCTCCTGAGCCTCCAAATCCTCCAAATCTCCTTGCAAAAAAAGAAAGGAAGGGGGAGCAAAGGAGTGGAAAAAGAAGGAAGGAAGATAGGAGAGAAGGAGAGAGAGTGGAGGAAGGGAAGGAAAGAGCAACTTCACTTAATATAAGAGTTTCTTATATTGACTTGGTTAGAAACAGGCAGAGGCTGAATTCTGCATCCTGGATGTCACTCAAACTTACCAGAGCAGCCAGCATCAACACAGGAGTCAGAGCTAGAAAGACACAAGAAATACAGCTGTGGGAACTTGCAGAAATTGAAATGAGGGCTCTGGGCTCTCGGGGCCTAGGGAGGTAGGACTTCTAACCAAGTTGAAGCAGATCTCAATGGCACAAGGCATCCCAGCTGGCATTCAGCTTACACAAACTGACTTGTCACCTCAGAGGAAGCCTATTAACCCCCTTGGCCTTGAGAAGGGTCGCAGGGTTGGCTGCAGGTATGGTAAAATGAGGGGATGATGTTCTATTGAAACTCAGCTTCTAAACAACTAGTTCCCAAAATTGAATGAAAATTTCCTTTGGTAATATGTGTAACCTTTGGACACATAGTCCACCCCTCCCACACAAATGCACACACAGGCACATTCCTGCTCTAAAAATAAAACAACAGCAGTAGCAACAACCATGTATATCTTGGGATAATGACAAACGTATCCACGTATATTCTGGACAGATTGCAATGACTTGGTTAGGAAAAAAAAAAAGTAGGGGAGGAAAAAAAAAATCTGATACAGGATGATTGCACCATAGGTAATCTCTTGGGATTTACATTCTTTAAAAAAAAAAAAGACAAAAAACTTTTCAACTGTTTTGAAAAGACATTCCCCCAGAGGCCAGGTGTTTAGGATCAGGATATGACTAACCCACAGTCAAAAGGATGTCGATGACAATAAGCAACAATAGTAATCCGAAGAAAGAACTGTGATGATAGTAATAATCCTGAAGGTGCCATCGGAGCCAAACGTTGCCATGGAAACTGTGAAAATGAGGTGGGGGGAGCGGAAGGTCGTAGCAAATATTTTACGATAGAAAGCTGTGCTCCTGCTACTTCTGAGAAGGAGCTCATGCGTTGTATACCAAAGAAGATTCAGATAAATAGTAATCTTTTGTGATTATACACAACAGAGTTAAGGCCAAAATGGCTTGCCAGGATCAGAAAGGATTGCTGGGGTGATGGGCTGTGCCGTTTGCCTTCAGATACTGCCTCAAAGAAACAGCTGCACAACATCTTTTTAGAGAAAATTCAGACCAGCTGTGCTGTAAAGAATATCTACAGCACAATGAAAATGTTCTGAGCCTGGTATTTCTTTTCCATCTTCACAGCTGTCCAGAGCAGTTCAAGTTTAATAGTGGCACACGTTGCTCTTTAAGGTACAATATAGAAACTTTCTGAGCCCCAGGATTGAAATGTGAATGGATATAAAAATCTCCCCAGCTATTTCCAAGAGCATAAAGAAAATGTTGGTGCAGAAAGAGGTCAGAAATTCCATCTGGGTCGCTTTTGAGCTTGGTGATTCTATCTCCAGGGTGATTTTTTTGTTTAAAAACGTTCGTCACAATGTTGTACAATCATATATAAAATCGTTGGTCATGTTAGGCCACACCCTGGCAAACTCCTCCAAAGAAAACCGCTCTTGTTTCTTGGGAGAGCTAGACTGAATGCGGGCTGTAAGACTCCTTTGGAAAGCAAGCCCACGGAGAAGCTGGGCCACCGAAAGTGTGCGCCCCTGCCAGCCATGAAGCCCACTTCCAAGGTTACCAAAGAACAACGACATGGCGGCTTCTCCAAGCATGGCTCAGCATAAGCACCCAGACATCTGGGATGAGACAGTGAGCTGGTGGTTATTACACAAGCAAGAACAGGCTTCCCTTCTCATGGGCTTATACGTCATGTTAGTAAACCTTCTCCATTGTCATTCCTACATGTTGAACAATAGCTACTACTATCTCTACCTTTCCCTTTTGCCAAATAAATATCTTGGGATGATAGAGGCATGATAGCTGTTCAGCAGCATAACAAGCTGATCTGTTGAAAGTACAAAAATGAAAAGTATCCATCTTTTCATTTTTCCCTTCTTTCCAGTAATTTCAGAGGTTGGGTGGAATATTTTGTGCCTATGTTTCTCTGACTCCAAAAAGCACCAAGTGACTAATACTGAATAAATCTTCCCAGTGGTACTCTGAGAGAGCCATAAAAATGACTCCTAATTAAAATCACAGTTTTTTGGAGCCAGATAGAACTGCATTTAAATCCTGGCTTTACCACTTACCAGTTGTGGGATCTTTATCACTCTAAATCTCATATTCCTCCTTCATAAAACAAGAATGACAAAATTACAAAAGATATTGAGAGGATTGAAGGAAAACAGACATGTGACCTTCCCCATCCATAGTAAATCTCACTGTTGTTATTATAAGAATCAAGTGGACACAGGTCACTTGTACTACTTAAGTCTATGTGAGACATTTGTTCATGTGAATGTCAAGAATAGTGAGACAGCATTAGTCTATAGTTTTGTGCTGAAGATTCCTTTTCTTTCCAAGAGGAGGCGCTTCCATTAGAACCAGACCACCAGCTCCAGAGGGCTCACAGATGGAGGAAGCAGGTTCCATCCCTGGAGCAAACTCAGTGTGGAGGGGAGGGGTCTTCTACTCTTCCTACAGGAACCCCTGGAAATCTCCCAAAAGACAGCACCACTTCAAAAGTGCCCCAAATGCAAGTAATTAAAAAAACCTCTAAAGACAAGAAGCCACTCTCATTTGTGACAGCCTGGGGCATCTGACATCAATAACAACAAAGAATGCTCCCTATTCCAATTTGGAAGCCTTCTTGAATCATAAAACTTAGCTCCAGGTTCCTTCTGAGGTTTCACAAAAGGGCCACTTCCAGTGAGCCCCTTCTTAGTACTAGCTTAGAATTCTGCAAACAATCTAGAATACAGGGCCCAGTCCTCTTCATCCCTAATGATGCAGTTTTTCCACCGATCCAACCAGTTTGCAAGAGGAACACTGACATAGTGTAAAACACATACAGTATTCAGTTATCAAAGTTTTTGGTCTTAAAGTCACTTTGATTTCACTAAAAGCAATCATTCAAAGGATGTCTTTTAAGCTGGTATCCCGAACTAACAGATGAACGCAAAGCAGGAGTAAGTCATTTGAATTCTAAGAGATTTTCCGTGGAAACAAGCTTTGCAGTAGAGGTTGTGATGCTGAGAAAAGATAAAAGGGAACAGAGCTGGAGAGAGAGTTGAGAATGACTTAGAAATCAAATATAATCATGAAATGTTAGGAGTTTAGCCAGATGGGCACACAGTGCAATCTCAGCCCTCCCTTCTTACATTAAGATTTCTATTTCTTATACTCTGAAGGCTGATGTCAAAGGGTGAACAAGCACAGAGGGTCCCCTGGGGAAGGTTCAGAGGGCTCCCGGTCAAGGCTGGCCGTATCATTAGGCAGAACAGGCAGTTGCCCGGAGCTGCAAAATATTAGGAGCAATGAAAATCCGTAGTGACTGGCTATTCTGTGACTGACTGCAGCCTTGCAGGCACAAACATTTTCCAGTCCACCTGGGGCCAGAAAAGCCTTCGTCTCCACCTCTCAATTCAATCAGGGACACACAATATTGATTTCCAGCATTAAATTACACGGAAGTTTTTTTTTATGATTATTATTGTTGAGTACAGATATTTCCCATGGTTTATAATGCCTATGTCTTTTAGGAAGAAAGAAAGAAAAGAAACTCAAAGGAGCTCCATAGCTCGAAGTACTCTGCACTCAGAAGTGTTTCAGTACACATAGCTCATTGATTTATACATTTCTATGGCCTGAATAAAGACTTGCTGACTCCCTAAAGCAAGACCAGATTTTAAAGGTCTCTAAATTGCATTTATTTAAAGACAAGAGGCATTCGCTAAGGGCTGCCCTTCTGTATGTTGATGCAATCAAAGAATATGGAAGAGTTGCTCGTTGACCTACAAGGACCTACATACTTGATGACAATGATTCAAAAACCTTCTCTTAACCAGCTTCCATTCAACCAGGAAAGATTAACCAGGACTCTCACTGTCCTCAGTCTTGTTTGGTGCCCATGGAATGCAGAATTCTCACAGCTAGTAGCCATGTACTAGTGCACCCATTCACCTCTGCTCTAGCCCCTGCACGGATGCTTAGCAAGAGGCGGGGGCACTTAAATTCAGTGATGCCAATTGTACTTGTAACTGGGATATAATTTAATTAACGAAATAATTACTAAAAACAATTAATATGAATATGAAGAGCAAGCAGGCTACTGTTTCTATAAAAGCCACATCAAACGCACTGGAAAGAGGCAATAAAGATAAGTTGCTTTAAAAAGAAAATGCTGCCAACTGTAAAGGCTTGAGGGGGGAATCATAAAATCTGGAGGAATGCTGATTTCAGATTGCTTTGTAAGTTTCTATAAGTTCTCCCTTCACTTAAGAAACAGAAGTTGAACACTGTAAAGGATGTCGTAAGGGTATCACTCGCACACTAAGGCAGAGCCAAGAAAGAACGCCAATCAGCAGACCCTCACTCAAAAACACCGTCTTGATCTGCTTCACAAGGTTGGTCAATAAGTGTCTAATTATGTGTTTCAACCTTAAATACAATGTATAAGATTTTCATAAGTTATTTTTTATGATTCCCTGCTGGCTTTTAGTTGATTGATCAACTAAAGTTTCTATTTTGGTCAAATAAGAGGGATTTTATGGTATTACATGTGAAAATGGCATTTTTGGGGTTACTTTGAGGTAATTTCTCCTCTCCTTTATTCTCAGGTCAGACGATACAGAAATGCTCTCTATATCCTTCCTTGTGATCATCTCAATCAGCTGACATTAGCATCTGTTTCCAGCTTAGTTGGCACACAATTCCCTTCCCTTTTAAGAATTACTGGTTTTGTTTCTCTTCCAAAAGATACAATAAAATAAGTTGAAATGGTGTTTTAATCTTGGAATCATAAACGTTGAGGGTTGGGGGCTCAAACCACTCCCACGTGAGACATCATGACTTGAGAAGTGATTGAACACGTGGATTTCCATGCGTGAGGCTTCCTCTGGGAGAACCACAAAGGCAAATCACAGACAGGGTCAGGAACACTTCTTTTTGCCTTTGTTTAATCTATTATATCTTAGATTCTGGGAAAGAAAAACATGGCAATATGTTTCATACTCTATCTTTATCCAGAGAGGCAATGACTATTAGGATGATTCTTCTGAGATGGCCTAGCTGTCACGGTGAAAAATAGCCAAGTGACAAATGGATTTCTACGTAGCTAGTCCTAATGGGCCAACTTTAATAATTAAACCACTGAACCCGATCTTGTTACTTTGTAGTTAAGTTGACTGGAGAAAACCAACTATATATGATCTGAACAGTCAACTCAGAAGAAAAAGTTGATTTGTTTGCCCTAAAATATGTGCCTGTGTCATTTATATGTTCTAGTGACACATCAGAATTTTTTTAACTAGCTAATTATTTGTAACACTTTCCCATGAATGTAATAAAATTCTATTATGATCTGGTTGGACATTTCCAGATAAGGAAATACCTGGGTTAAGTCATGTCCCTGCAAATACCTGCTAAATGTGGATTCCATGATGCAACTTTATTTTTTCTTGCCCCCACCTCAGGACTCAGACCTTGTTTACATACCTGTCATCTCTCTGATTGTATTTAATGAGCAATGACTACTGCCAAAATCTTTTAACTGTACAATCTTAGTCAAACAGCTCCCCTTCTAAATCCTAAAAACATCCACAGTGAAAGGTGAATCACCTAGAAAGCACACCTTTAGGATGGTAGTTCCCAGGATCACCACGACTGCCCACCAGACAGTCACCTTGGCATTAACAGAGTTCTGAGAGGAAACCTCAGAATCACCTTGGATACTGTTAACTGCTGTCAACTGGTGACCCCTAGGGCTCCACCAATCCTTACCTAACAAAAAGGAGATGTCAGAGGTCTAGCTTATTGGCCATCTGTTTATATTGATTTAGGCAGAATTTCCTTGGCAAAATGTAATTCCAGTGTGTGCATTTCAAAGAGGAAAGGCTTCTTGATAAATTCGTGCTCTCAAGGTAGAGAAATTAAGAAAATAGAAGGGAGGGAGGGAGGGAGGGAGGAAGGAAGGAAGGGGAAAAGGAAGGAAGGAAGGAAAAGAAAACCAAGAAAGTTGGCACTCTCTATGCATAATATAAGAAGGTGAATAATAAGAAAAGAGGTGGGGAGGTCACTGACGGAATAGCTATGGTTTTCTTGAAGTAATGACTATATAACACAGCACTCACAGAGAAAACTCTAAGAGGTACAGGAGAGTGTAAAATAGGGGAAACTATGGACTATCTCCCCCACTACACTCCACTGACAAGAAGTTTTCAATTGGTATATTCAAATCGCAGCCTCCAAAGATCTGCAAGCATTGATCTACGTTATAGACTAACCACAAAGGGCAGTCTACAGCATAATGTTGATAAACACTTAAATGTTAGGGAAGTTTAAATGTTAGGTACTACAGCACATCATTTTCCTCATATATAGTATCCTAATTCAAAGCAGTTTCTAGAGGGGAGCAGATGTGGCTCAAGCAGTTGAGCATCAGCTTCCCACATGGGAGCTCCCGGGTTCTGCTCCTGGTGCCTCCTGGGAAAAAAAAAAACAAGCAAAACAAATGAAAAAACCAGCTCAGGGGAGCCAATGTGGCTCAGTAGTTGAGCATGGCTTCCCACATACAAGGT
>JAQZBX010058111.1:0-17791 GCA_029593785.1 Cabassous unicinctus
ATGGAGGTATAACTTATTTTACCCCAGTGAAGAGAAAATACTTTAAAGCATTAAACAGGGGGATTACTTTTATGACTGGCACAAAGTAGGATTAATGCTTCCTGTGAAATGTATTAAAAACATCCACATGCATTTGGCATATGAAGTATTCTACACAGCACCAATTCCAAATATCTGAAGCTTTTCATCCTCTAAGAATCTTCTCAGACAAATACTGTGACAAACAGAAATATCTTCTATGCAGTGGGGTAGATATTTTAATGGATCACAAACTCTGGCTGCACACTAGAATCACTTAAGCAGCTTTTAACAAATAGAGTGCTTAGACCCATGCCCAGGATTTTGGTTCAGTTGGTCTGGGGTGGAGATCCTGATCATCAGTATTTTCTTAAGCTTCCCCATAGAAGGTGTAGAGAAGAAGTGCTAGAGTTTAAAGGAGTGATATGGGCTGAATATCAATTTGAAGCCATGGAGTGAATAGGCAGAGAGCAGTGGATCACAACATTTTTGATTTTCTTAATCCAGAGACTGCTTTGAGAATCTGATGAAACTACGGATCATCTCTTAGAAATACATGCCTTACCCACACATGCTCACAAAATTTACATTCCACTGCAGGGGCCCATGATCCATTAGAGGCCCACCTTTGCGTGCTGAGTGCAGAGTAAAAAGACATAATGGTCAACAAGGAATCTCTGGAGAACACCAACAAATAATGGGCCAGCTGAGGAAGAGAAGCCGGCACAGGAGACTGAGATGGTGCAGGCCGAGAGGTGAGAGGAGAGCTAACAGAAGCCAAGAAATGGGAGACTTTCAAGAAAAGAGGATGTTGCATAGAGTCAAATGCTGCGAATGGGTCAGATCATGGAGTTGGAGATGTTTCAAGAGTAGAGCAGCAGAAGATACAAAACAGCGAGCTGGGCATCCTCTGCTGGAAGAGAGGCTGACAGGGGCCTGTTGGAGGGGTGGGGGTAGAGGCCACATGAGCAGCACAAAGCAGGGGAGAGTTTAGACACTGTGAGTACTAGTGGGAACAGCTGCTGGGCCTCCTCCCCTGTAGCTTATCCTCCTTCCCTCCTATACCCATCTGCCTTGGCTCCCTATTTTAACCCAAGACTCACCCTCCTCCCTGATACCCAGACTCCAGAACAAAAGCTGTCTCTTTCCCTAACCCCACATCTTTATCCAGTTGCCTAGTGCTTATTAATCTGGTTCTCATCACCACTTTTCCAAAGGTCCACCCTGCCCATCCCACCATAGACCAAACCTTATCCACAAAAAACTTTTAATTACACACTGCTTCAGCTACAACTTTCTTAAAGACAGAAATCTCCTCCTACTGTTAGATACGGGCCTGCCACAGTTTCCTGGGGGCAGACTGTATTTTTCAAAAACGGCCACAACACATTTTTCATCCCACATGATTTTCTACATGTGTGATTTTGATCCATCTCCCATTAAGAGGAGGAGGGTCTAGGTCCCCTCCCCAGAATCTGGACAGATTTCCGACTTGCTTGTAACCAATGGAATATGGCAGAAGGGTAGTCACCGCCAGAAAAAGACCAGGTCAGAAAAAAAAGATGCTGCTTCTGCATTGTTCAATGAACTTCTGTGCTTGGAGCCCTGAGCCACCATAAGCAGCCTGCCCACCAAAGGCCACCATGCTGTAAGCAAGCCCTGCACTACCAGGTGAGGAAAGACCCCTCCAGGTGATTCCAGCCACCAGCCCTGAAGTCTTCCCACCTAAGGCCCCAGACCACATGGACAGAGCAAAGTTGTCCCCTTGCTCCCTTGCAGAATTCCTGACCCACAGAATCCATGAACCTAATTATATATATGATGGTTGTTTTATGTTACTAAATTTTAGAAGGTTTGTTTTGCGGCAATAGTAGCTGTTACTCAGAAGTTAGAGAGTTCACTATTTAGAAATATTGCTCTTTTTCATTCTCACAATTTATGAAACACTTGTATTAAACTTGAGACATCTTTTTCAACAGTGTCTCAGACATAACTAGAATCACTTTTTGAATCATCCAGAAGATTTCTGGAGCATACTATCCTCACATCCATTTACACTGTTTGAGATAAAGCATTCTGAAATCTGTGTATGAGGCTGTCACAGGAAATTCCCTCCCAGTGACAACTGTGGATTTATACACCATCAGACCAGTTTTTATTTGATAGATGTGTATTCATGAGTACCACCAAGTGTTTTAAAATGTACAGTGATATCTAATGTGCACTTTTGTGAGGGCAGAGCCTATGAATAACCACCAAAACTGTGTAAATTTGCCTTTTTAAACTCATTCCATTAGGTGATCTCTATAAGCATCCAATACTGGGATTTATTTGAAGTAAGTTCAGGCTAATGTGTCCTGCCCAAACAATTCTTTTTGGTTCAAAGTAGATAACTGAACCATAGTATAATAGTTAAGACAAGAGTCTATGGAAGGATTCAAATTTAAGGCAAAGCCCTATTCTCTGAGGATTTATTTTTTAAGAAAAAAATTTCACCATATACTTAGCCAGAGAGTAAAAAAAAATGTGTTGGGTAGAGGAATGAACCTTGTGGTCCTGTGGGGAGGTTGATCTCTGGATTGTAAGCAGGTTCTAGGAGGGAAGGGAGCACCTGGAGACAGAGCCCTGATGGGAAGAAATTGCAATACTCTGGGTGGGAAGTAATGATAATGCTCACAACCTGCTGTCAATGGCTTTGGAAATGACCTAAAAGATACTAGGGAAGGGAGAAGTGGCTGAGCTTGGCCAAGTTAGGGAGGCATCAGATTATAGTGCAAATACCAGCTCTACTGAGAGACCTGAAATCAAACGCCAGGCCTGTCATTAAGTAGGCGGTATGACTGTACACAAGTTAGTAACCTCTTTGAGCCTCAGTTTTCTCCTTCGTAAAGAAGTTTTTGAGATAATAAAATGGGATATTATATCAACCAAGCAGAAGTAAATAGCCAGGGGGATACAGGGTTCCTGAAGACACTTCATCAAGGACATCTAATTGGATGTCGGAAATGAGAGAGAAGATTCATCATTATCTGTAGTTTCTCTTGGAATGGGCCCATTCCCAGATGTCTGCATTAAAAAATTCATGCCCTGGGAGTGGATGTGGCTCAAGCAGTTGAGCGCCCACCTCCAACATGGGAGGTCTCGGATTTGTTTCCCAGTGCCTCCTAAAGAAAAAAACAAACAATGAGCAGACAATGAGCAAACAGACAAGGGAGCCAACTCAGGGGGAAAAATATATATAAATTCAGTCTTAACTTCCTCCCCCCAACAGGAGCCAAAGTTTGTTGGAAGGAAAGGAGAATACAGCTGCAAAGTAGTATATTAATTAGGGATTATTTCTAAATAACATTCTCAAAGAGTTGCAAATTACATTTGTCAGAATGAAAATGTGATGCTTGGAACAAAAGGAAGGATCCCTTTCCTCTCTGCCTCTGTTATTGTGAGAAACCACCCTATACATTACCACATAAAGTAAGTCTCATGTCCAGAAGTACCAAGCTGGAGAACCACTGCTGAACAAAATGTTCACCTGAAAACTGAACTTCAAACTCTTGAAGGTTCAAGGGCAGTAAGAGGAAAACACTGAGATATGGAGCCAGCAAATGACTGAGCTCTTACAAGGAAAACTGGCTGCAGAACAACTTTCAGGGCTAGACAATGGAAGCCCTGGGCACACAGGGGTCACCCCTTCTCCAGGCTTTCCCCACCCTCACTCCAATGAACCTTCACTCCCCAAAGCAGAACTCTCCAGATGGTTACTTGGACCCACAAATTTAAGCATGAAAACACTGCCAGTGGGTGAAAGCAAAATTAATCACATTGCATGCTACTTTATAAAATAAAGTTCTTAAATGTTTTAATTTTATTTAAAATAAATAATGCATTTATATTACTCAAATCAAAACTAGATAGGAAAATATACACAGAGAAGTCTTGCTTCCACTCCTGCTCACTATGGGCAATCATTTTTTATTAATTTCTATTTATACTTCCATTGTTTCTTTCTGCAAATAGTACAACTATATAGAATGTATGTATATATATAATGATATATGTGTATATGTGTGTATTTATAGTTAGATACAGGTATATATAAGTGTGTATGTATATATATATAGAGAAATACATATATATTCTTCTCTCCCCCTTTCTTACATAAACGATAATGCACAATATCCACTGTTCTATACCTTGCTTTTCCCCCATTTTCTATTATCTGGAGATCTCTCCATGATCTCATGCAGAGATTGTTCTTATTCTTTTTTACAGCTGTACAGTACTCCCCTGTGTGCCATATCATAGTCTCTTTAACTAATTCTCTATTGCCAAATACTTGGTTGTTTCCCACCTTTTGGGATTACAATACTGCCACAAGCAATAACCTCATACCTATATTATTTCATACTTGTACAAGTAGAAGTGGGATTTCATTTGTACTGGTTAGATAATGCCAAATTCCCCTTGCAAAGATTGTACCATCTTGTACACTCAAGAGTAAAATAAAGTTCTGATTTCCATTTTGAAAGCTTTACCCATTTTAATCTTTTCCTTATGTGTTATTTCCTGGGTCTCTCTTTTGTAGCAGAAATATTTATAGAGAGACTGATCAGAAACTGTATCCTCATTACTACAGAAAAAATCCCAGAACACCTCATTTCACCACTTGTAAGTGTCAAATTAGTTGTACAGACAGCAAGTGCTGCATGACTTTGGAGGAGCTAGACGTCTTCATGAGATGACACCACTTTAGAAGATTTTATGGAAGAAAAGGGACTTGGCCAGGCCCTTGAAGAAAACAGAGAAGTTAGGTAAGCAGAGAAAGACTTTCAGATTTCACAATAACATGCACCAAGTATGATGAGTAAGTTGTCTGGAGTAAAACATTATGTCAAATTATTGAAAAGAGAGATTAGAAATGTAGTGTGGGGCCTGATTGTGGAAAACCTTAAATTCCAGGGAGGAGAGTCTGGTCTTTGTTATTCAGGCTATATATAAGTGTGACCATATGTCCTGGTTTGCCCAGGTATGACTGTTGTCCCAACATCTCTTTCACTTTCAAAAGAGTATCAGATTGGATGATAAATTATATAGTTGGTCATCAAGGCAACAGGAATCACTGAATATCTTTGGACAAGAGAAGGAGATGATGAAAGCAATATTTCAGCAAAATTAAATCTAACTTGAGTACACAGAAGGGATGAAGGAATAACGGCCAGAGGCAGGGGGCCAGGACATCACTGGGCAGGGGTCAGAACATGGGACTAGAGTTGGGATTGGGATTGCATTTGTACTTGTTAGATAATGCCTAATTCCCCTTTGCAAAGGTTGTACAATCTTGTACACTTATCAGTAAAATAAAGTTCTGATTTCCTTTTTGACACCAAGCCTGACTTTGCTCTTGCTAGTTGATTTAGCCTCTCTGCAGCTGCCATTTCCTCATCTGTAAAATGGAGATATTGGATAAGACGTAAAAGGGCCCTATCAGATCTAATATTCCAGGGTCCAAGAGATTATTGCTACAGTCTAGGTGCAATGTAATGTGGAAGAGTAAAAAGGGAAAACAGACGAAGGGATGGTGAAGGAGAAGGAACAGTCAGAACAGTTGAGCATGAGTGACAAGGAGAGCAGAGTTGTTGCCACTGACACACAAAAGGAGTGGAGACAATTGAGCTGAACTGGGAGACAGTCCTTGAGCTCAGTTTTACACATGCTGTATTTGAGATGGCAGCAGGCCACGGAAGTGGTGATTTAAAGATATACGTAAGGGGAGACAGTGGTGTGGCCAAGCCAAATGGAAATCAGGGCTGGGCTGGAACACAATTAGAGACTTCTGGCAGATGGCCTCAGGGAGAAGTCTGGCAGCCACTCACAGTGTTCAGGTGTGGTCAAAGCAAATGGGTGCAAAGAAAATAGCTGAGTAAACAGAGGCTGAGGGTGTGCTTTTAATGCCAGGCAGCCTGGGAAAGTCCATAGGTTTTTAATGGGAAGGCCAATTTAGAGCGCCAGTCTTCATAACCAAGGGCTCTGAAGGAAATCTATTGCCCTTACTTAGGATGTAGTTGAGGAAAACCCATGTCTACCCGGGTGGTTCTGACTCCAAGAAAGTATCACAACTATTCCTTTGGGTTTGTTTTCCCAATGTCAAAAGGGATTTGCAGCCAGAACTCCTTCTAATTAGGGGGTCTTCGGTCAATGTAGAGTCCTACAGGTCAAGGGGGTGTGTGGTTTTAGCTCTTCCCCATATACGATAGGATCAGCTCCCTGGGCTGCCCAAAGTCACTTATCCTGGTGCTCACGTGGCCAGGCTTTGATTAGCAAAGAGCATCCATGCCAGACAGCAGATTGATTTTATGTTGAATTGAAAGTGGGCTTTAAAATAATTCCTTGAACAAGTGATCCACAAGCACTAGCCTCTGGCAGAAGACAGGGGGGAAAGATATTCCCCCCTGGTTTCCACCACTTTTTTGTTATGAGATCAGAAACAGTTCATTAAATTACCTAGAGGCAGGCTGTATTACATAAATTCAAAACCACAAGATGAAAGTTAAAATAGAGTAATTGTGTTCAAGATGAAAGAATGGGAAATGGCTTTTTCCCTTCTTCTGAGTGTTCATTGTGCAAACTTTTCTTCTTGAAAAAGAACATTTTCAACAGAAAAAGAAACACTAAACCCATGTGGGAATGAGTCATTAAACTCCAGATATAGATAAAGTGTTGTTATATTATCACAAGATTCCATGATTCTGAAACAGACAGAGAGGTCAGCTGAAGCTTGAGGGCTGGGCTATGTCTCATTCACTCACCCAACGAACATCTAGCACCTAGGCACATTTTTAGACCAGTGGTGATTTGTAATAGGGCAGCACCTCACTGTACCTAGCACTGACTATAACACAACAGCCAAAGTGCACTGTCACATCAAACCAAGATGTTAATATGAAGTGAAAGACGAAAGGAAGAACAAAGACACCTCTAAAAGCCAAACTGCTCTGAAAAATGTCTACTCCAGCCGTCAGGAACTTAAATACCAAAGGAAAGGTAAATTGAATTAGGTGACTGGAAGAGAGTTCCAGTAAGAGGCTTGGAAGCTTCTGATTGCACTTAATGGCTTTAAACTGAATCAGTTTCTAGAAAATGTTTTTTGCATACTACAAGTTGCATTTATAGAGTCTATCCTTATATACAGTATACCTAAGTAAAGGACTGAGATGGATTCAGCCTACAAAGAAAGAAATGATACCAGTGAATCAGTCAAATCCTCCACAATGCCTACAAAGAATAAATAAAAGCTGGTAGGAAATGGGGATAAATCACAGCTTCAAAAAAAATAAAAATAAAAGATCCTTTCTAAACCTGAATTAACCAGCTTGCCACCTGGTTTCTCTACAAGATCAATTACTACTAATTGCTCAATTGTCCCACTGCCTCTATCACACAGCCTATAAAACATAAATTTAAACTGAAAAGAAAGAAATGGAAAAGATAAGTAAAAAAGAAAAGAAAAGGAACATCCACTACAAAGTTTTTGTGTTGTTGTTTTTTTCAAGATCATTCAGCTCCGCACTTCCAACCTCAAAACCTCATGCCAGGGAAGTGCTAGCAAAGGGTTCTTCAGCCTGGAGGGTGCTGCTTTACCTCCTTGCCTCCTTCCCATGCCCTGAATTCCAGGACTGGCTAGAGCCATGCTGCACAGCTGCCACCTGAGCCCCTCCTTTGCCATTCTGGCTCTGCTGGGATGGGGCTAGCTGGGCAGTGAAGTGGGCGTGCTGGCACTGCCTGGAGCCACATCTCTGCCTGCAGCTGAGTACTGGGACAGTGTCCAGCAAGAGGAAATTCAGAAGCAAGTCTCCTTCTGAGCACAATCCACCTATGCCCAGGGACAACTACTTTCAACCCCCTCCTTCCCTGACCTTCCGCATCCTCCCATCACAAACCCACTGACCAGTCCTGCATGCCTTCCTGCAGTCTCCGGGAGTAGATGGGCCTTCCAGGGCCTTTTCTTAACAGGTACCCTTACATTTAGGACAGGTCAAGTGACACAGTTCTGGCCAACAAGAATTAAACCCAAATGTGTTGGAGATTTCTGGAAAAGTTCTGCTTTCCTAATATGGGTTCCTCTTCTTTCGTGCTGGAATGAGGATGTGAGGCTGGAGGTAGTGCACCCATCTACAGGAAGCAAGGGTGAAAGCCACAGGCTAAGGATGGCAGGACAGAGAGAGAAAAAGAGCCCGGGTCCCTGATGGCATCTTGGGGCCTCCACACCAGCTCTGGAGGCATAGCTCAGGATAGCTTATTATAAGAGAAATGCTGATTTTAATTTTTTGGCACTTTAAAATCGATGCCATGTGCCAAGTGCTATCGTAAGCCTTGAATGATAAATAATTAGTTTGTATTTCTATGATGAAACCTTAGATGCTCCAAATTTGGTGCCACTTCCATAGTTAAAAAATAAACATTCACAGTTTACATGTGCTGGCACATTTCCCTTCATCTGAATCTTAGAACACTATGTTAGGGAAAGAAAGTGAAATCTGTTTCTCCAAACATTACTAATAGTTCTGGATTGTCTTAACTCACTCTCTCTGAAATTCTGCACATATGTTACACAAAGTTACCTTTAAAATCCTATACCTAGAATTTATGCAGCCCTCGCCATTCTAGGTGTTTTACCTACCTTGGTTCCAATCCTTATAACAACCCTAAAAAGTGATCTGATTGTTCTCATAATAGTGAGTTCAGTGACTTGCTCAAGGCTGCACAGAGAATAAGGAGGTGCCTCTGAGCCCTACGCCCCGAACTCTGCGCTTTCAAAGGCACAGAGGAGCTTTCAGCACAAGTGGCTATAAGCATACAGAGACCCAATTACAGCAAGACCATCCTTGCTCCCTCCCAATCCAGAAACGCCGCCATGGGGCTCAGATACACCAGGTGAAATAAGTCCCCATAGAAACAAAATAAAAGAGGAACTTTTTCTGAAAAAGCACCAACTTTTCTAGCCATCACTCTGCACACGGGACTCCTGCACAGACACATCCCGAATACATGGCAACAACTGGGCAGAGAAAAATTAACTAGATACATCTGTACCCTAGACGAGAAATTTTATTTGTTTGAAAATTCCCTGGAGAAGATTTTTGTTTTTTGTAGTATTCTCATGTTCACCGGGGGACATGAGAAGTTAAACTACAAATAAAAGCTCATGAAACCTTAAAGTAATGGCAATAGAGACATACTGAAAGGCAAAACAATGAAGCATCTATGGTTAACGACACACTCATACGACATGCAGTAAAGTTCTGGTAAACTGTGGTCAGATTTAGCTCCCCTTGACCAAAACTACATAGACCAGTTCTACCACTGTGATTCGTGCATTCATCTATTCATTTTTTTATTCATTCATTCACTAAATATTTATTTGGAGTTCACTCTCTGGCAAGCTCTGTTCTAAGTACATGGGCTACATCAGTGAATAAAACAGACACAAATCCCTACCCTCATGCTGCTTACTTTTTTATAAGGATTGGCAGAAAAATATAATAATCATAATAAATAAATAAATACTAAAACAGAACGCTAGAAAGTGATAAGTGCTATGGAAAAATCTAGAACAGGATCAGGGATTGGGAGTGCCGGGTGAGGGGTTGCAAATTTTGAATGGGATGGCCAAGGTAGGCCTCAAGGAGAGGTAATAATTGTGCAGGGATTGAAGGCGTCAAGGGAGGGAGCCAAGGGCGAACCTGGGGGAAGCACCGGTGCCTGGGGAAGTGGGCAGGATTCTTTAAGGAAACCAGTATGACTTTGGCTTTTTCTCTGACAGAAGCAGGGTAGGGAGACCCTGGAGAGGTTTGAGCAGAGGAGGGAACTGAATGGAAATGGTTTATTAGGATCACTCTGGCAGCTGTGTTTTGGAAAGCCCACGATGCTGATCTTTACCTTTCTTCCATTAAATCAGCCTTATAAGCAGCTCCCCACACTTCTCGTTTTTCAACTCCTGCCCAAATCTGAAGAGCCTTCTCCCGTGCTCTTTGCTCACCCTGAGCACCATCTCCCACTAAATGCTTCCAGCATCAGTGCTGGAGTCACATGCCCAGCACTTAGGGTCTGCCTTGTCCTTTCTGTTGAGATGTCTCCTTGGCGGCAAATATCTTATTAAATCCTAACCCCTTGCAAAGTATCTCACACATTATATGCATAACAAATGTTTGTTATATATATATATATATATATATATTTAGTATTTTCCTTCAATTCTGCCTTCCTTGCCTGTAATGACTATATAACAGAAATATTAATAAGTCATAAGGAAGTTTCAAGTATGCAAAAAGGGGGAAAGCCTTCATACTAGCTGTGGTAGACCATATATGGCATTGGACACAAAGAAGTAGGAAACATCTTAAGAATTTAACATATTTAATTATTTGTAAAGTACCTGTGAAGGTTAATTCCATGTATCAACTTGCCTAAATTATGTGTCCAGTTGTTTGGCCAAGCAAGTACTGGCCTGCTTGTTGCTATGAGGGTATTTACAATATAATCAGTTGATTGCAACTATAATCATTGATTGCTTCTACAATCAACAAAGGAGATTGCCCTCAGAAATGGGGGGGGGGTATCTTCCTCCAATCAGTTGGAGGTCTTAAAAGCTAGAACGAAGAATTTCAGAGGTCAGGCGAAGAAACTGTGTCAATTTCAGCACTGGCTCTTGCCAGATTTCTAGCCAGCCAGCTTCCCCTGGGAAATCAGGGCTAAGGACTTCAGTATCACTTTTATGAGGTTTCCAGCTTGTGGCCTGCCCTACAGAGTTTGAATTTGCCAGTCTCCACAGACACGAGCCAATTTCTTCATACACACACACACGTTGGTTGGTTCTGTTTCCCTGGAGAACCTTAAACAGTAACTTTATACTTTTTAACAAGTCATGCTATAATTCATGCCAGTTGCATGTCATCTGCACATTTCTGAATCAGAACTCTGTCAGTGCTGCCCAGTTCCCTGAGACAAGCCCTCCTTACACTGGTGAAGCCTAATTAGTTTAACCTCCTTTCTGTAAAATCTTAAGATTTTAAAAACTTAACTTTTTTGTAGAATTATCAAAGAATAACCTTTTGATCATTTAAGAATTAGGAAGAAAGCACTTCTAATCCAATACATTTCTTACCTCATTTTAGTAATGGAGATATAATTTCATTTTTTGCAATATAGATAAAAGGATGCTCAAAAACGAGAATGTATCAGTATAGGTGTTGCTATGAAAGCTATAAGCAGCAGACTCCTGGTATCTTTCTTTCATCTGAGAGGATGCCATAAAACTATTCTTGTTAACAGAAATCTGAGTTAATTGGTATTTTTAAGGTGGTGAACAAAAGCAAATATAATAGACAAAATAGTTGCAGATGAACATTAAAATCATAAGCCTTAAATGTAAAGAAACATGTTGGTAAGGTCTTGGCAATACAGAAATGTTCAGATGCCTTCTACTCTCTTTGTAAGGTCGGGCAGGGCAAGAAAGATAATTCTCATTCATGGCTTTACAACTGAAAGTGCTCCTTGTTTAAACTCACACTTCTAAATTAAAAAAAAAAAAAAAAGAAGTTGATCGTAGGCACTTAGACCACTACCATTCCTGAGACATCTTCCTGCTTTTTCTCGTGGATGTAAAGCATCACCTAAGTAAATGCAGTATCTGAATTTTTTTATTTGATTATTAAGTTGCGTAGTACCTTTCACATTGGCACGGCTATTAAGTATAAGTTGGTTTCCTGGAAGCTGCAAGAGATACATAGATAAATGAAAACAGCCTGCACTGGTGGGACTTACAATCAAGCAGGGGAAAGGTGAATGGCTTAGAGCAGAAAGGGCCTTAGGATCGACCTACAGGATTGAAGAAGAAATCATTTCAGGCTGCCAGGACCATGGAACGCTCAAAGGAGGCAGTGACATCTGATCTGGACACTGGGACAGATAGTTCCATGGATGGGAGAAGGCACAGAGGAGACAGGGACTCCCTGCAGAGTCTCATGGCGAGTTTTAAACAAGAGTATCCAGATTCCCGCCCTCAATTTACCTGTGTGTGTCCCTTGAAGTGGAACCTGAGTCCCTGACATGTTTAATAAGCTCCTCAAAAGGGTTTTCTGAGGCCTCAGGTTTGGGAAGCACTGGGCAAAGAGATGAGAGTGGAAGCCTCCAAGAAATATTCAGAGAATAAGAGGTGATTCAGTACTCCTGGCAGAGAAAGCAACAGGGAGTGGCATCAGAGGCAAGGCAGATTGCTGGAGGCCTTGAAATGCCAGGCTTAAGAGTGTGGGAACCACTGAAGATCTGGGGATAGGCGAATCGTGTATCAGGTAAAGGCATCTGGTCCAAAAGGCAGACCTGAGGAGGGGACAGGCAGGGAATTCATCCCTAGGCTACCCACGGCAATCTGGACGAGGTGCACGGCCTCAACCAAAGGCATGCAGCAGAGGAGGAAGGAAGAATCGGCTGTGGGAGACAGCTGGGGAGACGCGATTAAGAGCCAGAGGCAGAATGGAGATGCAGAAAGGCGGGGGAGCAGGAGGGTGGCTAACTGTAGGGATCCATCTCCCAGGTAGCCAGTCTAGAGTTCATGTCTCCGGTTGGCTAGCAGATGTCACTTGTAACATCACCACCAGCTGCCAGGGCTTCCTGCTCTAGGGCTTCCTCTCCAGTCCATCCAGACCTTACCCTTCAGCTGCTTGTCCAGACTTCCTCCCATCACCGATTCAGTGACTATGCTCCACTGAGACAGACAGGGTCTACTTCCCAAGCCCCAGACGCCCTCCAACTGGTCTCAAATCCACTGTTAGCTGGCTGGTCTCTGAGGTCTGCTTCCACATGTGGTGGACTGGCCCCTCTGAGGCAGGAAAAACTGAGCAAGATAGAGCAAACACATGATTCCACACTCAGTTATGCTTTTCCCATAAAAATAATGTTTTCACTAAAAAAAAAAAAAGTCTAATATTGACCACTTGAGAATTAACAATAGGGGAGGATTTGGGGGTGGTTTGGTTTTGCTTCTGCTTTGTTTTTTTAATTAGAGAGCAAAGCCACAGAAAGGGAAAGCTGGCAGAGGAAACAATAGAAAATCTCACTGTTATTGTTGAAATGGATCAGGCTGTGATACAACAAAGGTCATAACTGGCTATTGTGAGGTCAAGTCTTATAGTGCACCTTGGGGACAGTATGGCTTTTTTGTTTGTTTTTTCTGTAACCGAGGGGCTGGCAAACTTATACGGGCGACAGAACAAGTGCCAGCCCTTCCAGGCCACTGCGCGATGCCATGCGGTCCACACGCACGGTGCCCCGGCAGCTGCACAGCCCAGAGGCCCGCGTCCTTCTACAAGCTTAGCTCAGGAAGCAGGTCAGGCGGGCCAAGCATGGAAGGCTGCAGGGAGAGTGTGGTCACAGGACAAATGGGCATTTGCTTCTCGGGAGGATGTTGGGCAGCAGCTTTCGTAAATGATGGAGAGAGAAGGAAGGACAAAGCAACAGACAGAGCAGCTAGGGGATACCGGTTCTGGCATCTTGGTAAGACTGTGTTATTTACATACATATCAGCAAGATTTGAAGCAGAAAAGCGAAAATGTGGGGTTCTTATGGTACCTCCAGCATGCACGCCCCAAGCTCTAGCTGTGCCAAACTGCTCTTTTTGCTCTTTGTCACACTAGCTGTCCCCTCTTCCTGGAGTGCCTCCCCACCCTGCCCTTTCTTAACCTGGTAAAACCTCACTCATCTTTCGAGTTCTTGCAAAATGTGTCAACACATCTATGAAATCTTCTCTGACCCTTCTAAGGCATGGCAGATCGTCCCTTCCCCTGGCCTCTAACAGCCTTACGCTCACACCTCCATCATGACCTACACGTGAAACGTGATACTATACTTATTTTACATGAGCTCTTTTTACCCATGGCTGTGGCTTTTTCACCTCTGAATCCACAGCACCTGCAAGCAGTTGCTCAACGGCCCCTGTGAATAATGTATAAGACCATGCATCAAACTCACCACTCACTAATACAAAGATCAATGAAAATAAACCATGCCAATAATGGCCTTACTTTGACCCTTTTCTCCTGGAAATATGGAGGGAATAGGCTCTGTCTTAGTTTGCCAGGGCTGCTATGACAAATACCACAGAACCAGTTAGCTTAAACAACAGGAAATTTATTGTCTCCCTAGTTTCAGAAGCTAGAAGTCCAAAATCAAGTTGTCGGCAGAATCAGGCATTCTCCAAAGTCTGCAGTATGCTGGCGGTGAATCACTTGCAAACAGTCTCTGCCTCCATCACAAGGTGATCTGTCTTCTGTCTTCCCCTGTGGCTTCTCGCGACTGACTGTATGCAAATTTCCTCTGCTTAGAAGAACTTCAGTCACATAGGATTAAGGCCCACCTTGCTTCAATTTGGCCTCATCTAAATAGGATCTTCAATGTCCCTTTTTCCAAATGAGTCCACACCCACAGGACTGAGGTTTAGAACTCGAAGATCCCACTTACAAAAGTGTTTCCTCCCACGGGAGCAGGGGTTAGGAGTTAAACATGCCTTTGTGGGGGACATGATTCAATCTCCCACAGGCTCTGATGCTCTTCCAGCAGCCTGTTCTGGTTTAGTAACTCCCAGCACCTAAGTTCCCCCAGACTTTCTCAGCTCCACCCCAGTGCCTCCTGCCCCCTGCCCCTCACAGCTGTGCAGACCAGGACCCTGAATGGGGCAACAGAACTCGGGGAGCCTCTCTGCTTCTGCCCAAGGCGCAAAGTCATTCTCCCCCTGCAACATAAACCCTAGACGGTGACCTCATCGTGGGTGTCACCATGTCACCACTGCCTCTCCTCCTGTGAAGCGGGGAAAGTTGTTAAAACGTTGGGAGAGCCTTCCTCTGTGTTAACAAAGCCTTGCTCAGGGCCTGACCCACACACTCTGTGCTCAGTAAATGTCTGTTGAATGGAACAAAATTCTCCGGTCACTTCCCATTAGATGGTCTCATCTCACCCTTAAAACCTTCCTAATGGAAAAAAAAGATGAAGCTGGGTTTAATGTATTCATTGTACATATGTGTACAGAGCCCCACATTATCAGGGCCCCGCTGGGAGAGGGAGAGATCGTATCCAGAATGGGGAGGCAGGAAAGGCTTCAGGAAGGAGATGTCATCCAAGATGTATTTGAAGCGTGGAAAGCATTTCCACAGCCGGGATGTGTGGAAGGGGAGAGCCTTCCGGTAGCCTGAACAGCACAGGCAAAGGCTTAGAAGCAAGAAAGCAGAGTGTGCTCAAGGAACAGCCCATCCTTCTCATATGCTTCCTACTAGAATACACTGGAATTAGCATGGTTTTGAAGGCAGCCATCCACTTAGCAGCTCTGTGGCCTTGGCAAGTCCCTTGAGCTCTTTGGGCCTCTCCTTCCACATCATTAAAAAGGGATAATAATATTTACGTTGCAGGGCTGTTCTAAATATTGTAAGATGATTGTAAAAGATCTGTTACAGAATAAGCATTGAATAAATGGGAGATGTTATTATTATTAATAATATTATTATTATACCATAAGCTCCTTGAAGACAGAGACTATTTCTCACACATACTTGTCTCCATGCAGCCTGTCTTGCCCAAATTCAAGAGGTGAGGAACTGACTATGTGTTGACTTTAGTGACTTCCATTGCCACTTCATTTCTATCATTGTTCCTTGGTTTTTGTTTTCCTCTTTAAGTAATGTTTTCTGTACTTTGTAAGCCTTGTAAGACATTAAAGAGAGTCCATAGACAGTGAATGAATTAAATACAGACCTTGCCAACCACAAATTTACAAATTACTTGGGGACAACCTGACAAACACATAGTCAATTATAACAGATTGTAGCATATTATTGATTCTATAAGGGAAGAAGTTTGATGAGGCTCAGAGCCTGAAAATTGGGTAAGATTTTAATAACCAGAGAAGAGAGGAAAGCAGAAGGAATTCCATGTAGAGAGATTACTAACGAAAAGAGACCAAGACAGAAAAGTGTGGAACATGCTCAGTATGTGTAAGAGATTGAAGAGAAGGGCTGAAAAGGAGCATAAGGTCAGATTACAGAGAGACCTAAGGAAGATGATTCAGTACGTATCTCATGAACAATGGACAACCATGAGGGTTTCTGTGCAGAAAAGTGACATGGCCTGAGCAAAGAATTTGAGTGCTGGAAATTCATAAAGTACACCACCCCCCCTCGATATCAAGGCCAAGGGAAGTTAACGTGCTCAAAGCTACACTATTTATTATGGGCAGTGAGAACTGAGATGAAAACATTAGTTTCTTGATTATCCTTCAAGAGCTGTGATCACCAAAGTAGGGAGAAGACAATAAATGACACATATACAATTTCTTCTTCATTCACCCAGGGCAAACATTTCTAATCCAGCACAGTACTCTTTCCTACCAAATCCAGACCCAGCCTCAGCATCTTTCTCAACACAGCATTCCTGTTCCTGCCAAGAGACAGAGCAGCTCCTGACGCCTTCCAGGCATCCTGCCTTCAGCTTTGCTTCCTTAAATACAAGAATCCTTGCTTTGAAATTCTTACAGAGAATAGTGGAAATGACTGAGGGAGGGTCCAGAGACTTGTAAGAGCCACTTGGTTAGTGCATCCCTCTGTGTGGCAGGTGAACTACGTCCTTCACGGTCTCAGACGCTTCCTCTCCCAATGAGAGTGGTTAACCACGGCCACCTCTGCCCTGTATGTCACCTTCTCTCCCCAGGAGTTTCTCTCCTACATTAGATTACAACCAAGAAGGAGAAGGGGAAATCCCAGACTCGGAAATGAGAGTACAAGAGCATAAAGAAGTAAACAAAGCACTTAAGATGATGGTGGGGAAAGGCGAAAGTAGAAAGCGGGTGTGGGGAAAAATCAGCATTTTAAAACTAAGCATTATTCAGTGTTTCCTTTTTCGTTTAGAAACCACGAAATAAAAATGAAGAAAAAAAATCAGGAAGTCCCCTCCTTAGTGTTAACAATAGAACAATCCAGTGTGCTGTTACACAGGGCAACTTCTTTTTAAAAGAGAGGCACTGAATGTTCAGCTCCTGCAGGACTCTGACTGGTAGCTCGACTTGGGTGCACTTTTGCCTTCTAAAAATAGATTTGTGATAACGATGAACAGTAATTAACTTCAGACTTATTTAAATTATGTAATTCTAGATAGAAAGATAGACTGGCAAGCACACTAACAACAAGCGTGGGAATTTTGAATTATCGTCCATCTATAGCCTTGAGTCTTGATGGGTTCAGTGAAATTCATTCTTGTCTCTCTGTTCTAATTTTATTCCACCCCCAAAAGTGATAACACACTTTAAGCAAATTTCCAGAGTATTTTAAGATCCTTCAAATACAGAATTTGTATAACATACGTAAAATGAAGTTTTCGCATTTAAAAATACAAAAACAAATGCCTAGTTTATGGTAAACTGGCATACGAAATTTGAATTTATTAAAAAACAAGCAAAGTGAGATATTTTCTGTTGTAATGTTTTATTGATTTCCCCAAAGAGTTCTTATGTGAGTGCATTTTAAATGATTTAACTTAGAAAACTCTTGACTTCTATGCAACTTCTCAGGATTACACCTGTGGCCCAAAGTGAAGTACGCCTATACTAGAAAGACTATGATGGTTCTACATGGGTGGAAAAATGCCAGAAATGAGGTTTGTTCTTTGAGAAATGAAACATAAGAACAGAAGAAGTAGCATATTTTTAAAAGGTTGCTCTTTTCCTCTTGGTGTTTCTTCATAT
>JAQZBX010058112.1:0-17803 GCA_029593785.1 Cabassous unicinctus
AATTCACTCAGCCTCTGGTCCCCAGGGCATAGTGGTGAGAATGGCCCTGCTTTTCTTTTGAGATGTTTCTGAAGATCAAATGAAATGATGGAAGAAGTTTGGTAAACTATAATTCACATATTGGGCTGGCTTAGTAAACTGGAAACACCTTCCAAAAGATTCTAACCCCCTTCTTTCCTATTTCCTGAACTTGATTTTGCAGGAATCCCAAGTGTACAGAACTTGTGAAGGAAAAGCTGTTCCCATCTCAGCTTTAACGGATATAGACAACCATTGCAGATAGTTCTTTACCAAATTTTAACGTGCTGAACAATCATTGCATTTGTCTCCATTAGTACCCAGGGTCCTCTCCACTCTATTTATTTAGTTCTACTGGACTTCATGTAAGTTTTTGTTATGTGGACAAATAAAATATCCTACATTTGGCCTATCAGAGAGTGTGGTTCAAATGTTAGGAACTAGTGGCAGGTGGTGGCTATTGCTGACATCTACAAGATACATTAAACCTAGACTGATAGCCTGACTAACCCAGGGGAAAAATGAATCATTACCATTCTGAACAGTGTAAGTTAAAGGCCTTTATGTCAGAGTAGCATTTAAAAATCTTCCCAGATTCTAACACTATTGGAATCAAATACTCAGTTTAGGAAGGAAACATGAGAAGCTCTGGGGAGGTCTGTTTTTAAGTTACTATTGTTCCCAGGAACTGTTTGCTCATATTATGGTTGGCCTTGAAAATTTTCTATATAAATAGCAGATATATATTATTGCAGATGAAATTTGTAAAGAAAGATACCACCAAACTTCCTGAAAGCAGTCTACACTTACTGCTTCTCTAATTTCTTCACCATGTTGCTGAAAATGGTGAGCTCTGTCCTGCCTGTCTCATTTGAGATTTTTCTGAGGCTCAAGTGAAATGACAGTGAGAAAACTTTGATTAACAATAATTCACATCTTGGGTTGCGATAGTGAAATGAGAACCCTTCGTGCCCGTGCATATTCTTCATGCTCATCGCCCTCGTTGTAGTGCTCCTGTCTCCACAGATCTGGCACTTGATTATCAGTGCTACCCCCCTTGAAACTCTTTTTCCATAGTGTTTTTTTTCATGGCATTTATTTTGGTTCTCTTCCTACCTCTCTGCCTCCTCTTCTTTTTCTTCCTTAGTATTCCTTTCTCCCCTACCCCTAACACCTATAAATACAGGTATTCCCCAAATTTCCATTCTTAACTTTATCCTCTCTTTTCTCATTACTCTCCAACTTATTCATTCAACACATATTAATGGATGTAAATTGGGACCCAGACATCTTTTAAAGCCCTATAGGTGGGCTGGGACCCACTAGAATATGGGGAATCATCACCTCTGAGACAGACAGGCAGGGACTCATCAGTTGGTTGAATGTAGGGACTAAAGGGACCTCTGAAGATGAGAGATGACTATGAGTAAGGTTCTAAGGTTAGATGCCAGGAGCCTGGTAAAGACAATTAACAGATACAGGGGATTCAAGGGGAACAGCTGATTTTGGAGGCAAAAGGATGTTTGGTTCTGATTACACTGAATGTAAGGTGCCAGCAGGTCAACCAAATGGAAATGTCAGTAGCACAGTTGGAGTTTGAGTCTGGAGCATGAGTCTGTTCTAGAGATAACTGTTTGGGAGTTGTTTATAAAGAGGTTTTAATTGAAGGTGCTGGGGTGGATAAGGGTCCCAGTGTGGTTCTCTGCCTACATCACAGTCACCCAGGCTGCTTACTTTAAAATGCAGATTCCCAAATCCTGCCTCCAGAAATTCTGATTCACTAGGCCTGGGTTGGAACTGGGGATCTGAATTATTTATGGCTCTTAGGGTGATGGCAATGCACATTAAAGTTTGAGCACCACTTTAGAACAGAAAACGTGTGAGGATAGAAACTTGAGGAATATCCATGTTTGGAGGATGAGAATTAAAAGAGGGGCTAGCAAGAGGAAGAAAGAGAAAACCATTCAAAGCGGTGAGAATGGTAAGCTTGAACTGGATCTGGAAGGCAATGGAAAAGTTTCAATAAGAAGCAACGAGCAGCAGTTTTCTTACGGCCACTGACTCAAGTGCTGCAGCTGTTTGTGTCCTTGTATTTTTTTCTATTTTACGTTAGGTGCTCATGACCAACTTACTTTTAACTAAAGAAATGGTTAAAAACCCAGGTTTTAGAGCCAAAATGTTATGCATGAGTCAAAATTGCCTTATGTAAACTTTTCCACTTAAACATAAGCAAATAATCTCCTGTAAGACCATCTATAAAAGTGGGATAATAATGTCACTTGTTTAATGTGGTTTTTATAAGAATTAAATAACAGGGCATGTGTATAAAGTGCTTAACATTAAGACCCAGCACTTATGAATTGTTTTAAAAACTGGCTAATGGGTGTATACCCAAAAGCTCAGTACATGGCATATTGAAAGTGCTCAAAGAAAGATTTTACTCAATTTAAATTCGATGTGTAATAAAGAAGGAATACTCTTCAGATGTTTCTGATCTGTTATATAATTTATAATCTGTTATATAATGACTCGCCGGTCATCTTTGAATAGTTATGCCAGATCTGAAGCAACTGTAGCCCTATGCCCAGCAGCCTTTGGAAACAAGATCAAATGATCAATCAATAAATATCAACAGAGCTCCCTGCTGTGTGCAGGCAATAGGATTTCTGACTTTAGGAGCCTATCATCTAAACAGCATTATGTGTGAAAGTGTAGAAAATGAACCTTTATAGGCAACTCTGTATAAAATATATCCTCTAGGAGAGCTGACTATGAACTGAGATAACTAAGGAAAACTTCACAAAGAAGCTGGAAAATTGAACGTCATTTAAGAAATCATAGGGCTTCGTGCCCTTAGAGGAGTGTCCCATTCACCTGAAAGCATTCATTTATTCAGTCTTATACTGTTAGTCCTTTAACTTGAAATCTGAATATTTTTTATCCTATCTAATGATGAGAACAAAATGCACAGCCAATGAATACACTGTTTAAGAAAGAAAGGAATGGGGCTGGATTTGACCAATTGGATGTGCTTAATTTATTGGGGGATAGATAACTATGGTTTTTTAAAAATAGCTATTCTTTGAGGTATTTTAAGAAAGACCTTTTTTTTTTCTCCAATGGGAAGAAAAACAGTTGATGGACTGTCGTGATCCTTGAATCTAAGCCTACTGACCTGGCTTTAGCAACCCTTACCAAAGATGTAGGCCATAGGGTTAAACTCTAAGTATCTGACCTCATCTCTAGTTTCCCCTTCTGGCTAGGCTAGGCATAATACTCAAGTACACGTAAATGGCCAGGCTTGATCAATTAAAATGGTGATGCGTTTCTGCCAGCTGACACAAGGTTGATAGATTGCATCTGGCCAGAAGTCTCATCCTATATGGGTCTGATTCTTCATATGACCTAGACACTTGGCTCCTGCACTGATAAACCCAAAACCAACCCTGCACATTTGGAGGCCCCCACAGCAACATGGGAAAATTAACCAGCTAAACTGAATTATGAATAGTTGATTTGAATTGACTATTATATTTGTTTTCATCACTTCATTTGTCTTTTGAAAGTCACTAATTATAATATCGTTATGTTTTTGCTAACTTTAGAACAATTTTTTTGCAAATGAGAATATTTTGATACTTCAAGAGAGTAATTTTCAGAAATTTTACAGTTAAATAATAGTTTAGCTACAATTTACTCAGATGAATGTTAACTCAGAAGAGTGAAAATTTTTTCAGAAATCGTAATAGTGAAAGCATTCTTGGAAGATCACAGAGAGGAAAATAGTACCAGAAAACAGGAAGCAGTCAAGGTCATCCAGATCTTCAGAATGGGGAAGGGGGAAACTACTACCATTAAGCCTGATATTAGTTCTTGTCACATTTTTAGAACACATTAATTTAGCATTTATAGACTGTGGGCTCTCTAGTTGTCATGTGCTTTGCAAAAGTTGGAAAATAAAGTAATTTCTAGGAACCAGCACGAATTCACTAAGAAATTTGAAATGACTTCCCTTAAATCACAAGGATTATCATGGTCACGTTCACTCAGCTCTCATTATCTAAGTAACACTGTTGTTAGCTAACTTTCATGCTCCATAAGAAGATTACATTGAAATGAAATCAGGGAAAGAACAATGTCATTTACTTTACACAAAAACTTCCTGAGCCTCGGTGTCTTCATCTACAAAATGGAGACAATAATCCCTGACCTATTGCCCAAACACAAAGCATTGGAAAGTGCTTTTAAATATTAGTGATGTGTTGTAAAGAAACCTTATAATAAACAAGAGGAAGTTTATGTTTTGTTTTGTTTTTTAATTTAGAAGAAAAAGAGAGAGGTCAGGAAATGTAAGAGTAATATAAAAGCAACTTTGGGGTAAAAAAAGACCTTGGTCAAAGAACCTTATCATTCAAAAAATTAAGTGAAATGAAGGCCTAGGGCAGTTAAGGAACTTGTGTTAAGTCTCACAGCAAGTTAATGGTGGGAAGCAAGAAAACGAAAAAAAAGGGAAAAAACTAAAAACTAAGGCATGGGTTCACCCAGCAACTGACGCAGGAGACCTGGTAGAACTAGCCAGGACCCTCTCTTCTCACTGAAAATGCTAGTCTGACCTTGGAATTAGGCTGAGCCCACACATGTTCTATCTTGGTTCCTTACACCACAATTTCCCCAGGGTCCCAAACAGGGACAAGCACCCCTACCCACACTCCGAGCTCACCCCATTTTATCCACACACCTCTCCCTCTCCAGGCCATAGCCCAAAGAGGAGAAATCAGGGCCAAATCTGACCATTCTGTTGCCATCCATCCCTCCATTTAACAAAATGAAGTCACACACACACACACACACACACACACAAATACAACTCGGTAAGTAATGACTGTATTTCATATTACTTTAGAGATTCAAAGAAATATATTCTCAAAAATATTTTAGCTGGTTGTTGCAGCAGCAAAACATCTATTAATTTGATATATTTGAAGGAGAAAATGTCTATTGTTAATTAACATTTTTTTCTCTTTCTATGGCAATTAAGTTAGTAAAAGTAACAACAGTGGGACAATCTGAGTCATTTATGGGGCAGTGTATTTAAGGATAAAAAAGTTAACGTCACAGATAGAAATGAAGATGATAAAGAGGTATTCATATGAAACAATAATTTTAGAAATAGAAAGAAAAAAACAACAACAACCTCTAAGCCAAATGATATATGGGTCTCTAGAGTTGTAAACTACCTGCCCAGAGATCTGTTAGTTTAAACTGTCACTGGAAGGATTTGTGTACAGCTCTTACTATTTGTGTGTTCATTTGAATGTCCTTTTTTCCTATCATTTTTATATATTTAATTTTTTTTTAAAAAATTACTAAAATCATCTCATATGGTAAAGAAATAAGAGGAGAAATATGCAGTGATTTCCTTGATTTGACGTGTTTATCAATAAGATAGCTCTGCCACCAGCCAAACAAACAGCAAATAGCACATCATAAATTCTTATGCTTTAAAAAACAGATTCCCCTGATAATATAAGTCAATGGTCCCACAGATTATCTCTGAGTACAGACTCAGGGGCACTGGAAGTCCTTGCCCAGAAAAGGAAAACAAGCCATGTGATGTGATCTGTTTCAGGAAATGTAACAGAAAGGCATTTACTTTAACAACAACTTAAACTAATTAAGATAAATTAGCTTTTACTTTCTCCTTTTTGTTTCTGTCAATGTCTTAGAAACAATCAAGCTAGTTAATGATACTACAGCAGCAGTAAGATTTGATAAACACCCATTTTAAAGCTATGTCCTAGAACTCAGAAACATACTGTTGAAGCCGTGGCGCAACATGTCAAAGACTGGAATGGCTTTGCAAGCCTGATTTCCTGAAGCCAGCGTCTGGGCAGGTGTAATACAGCCTTCTGCTTTCTCCAGAAATGGAGGCTTTACTAGACTTGCCAGCTAAATAATCCTTCAATCATTGACTTGTTTACAGAGGATGACACAGGGGTCCATACTGATTCAGTTTTTCATTCAAAGCCAACTTCAGTTCCTCAAGGTCATCCAGGGGCTCCGGTTCCTTCTGTCTTTTCGACAATCTTGTTTGGCGTTCTCCACACCAGAATCATTGGCACTGTCTCACGAGCAGCACTTCTGCAGGAAGAGGGAAGGAAGGAAATGGAGAACAAGCAGCTTCCTTTTAAGGAGGTGACAAAGCAGTTTTACGTGTCACTTTTGATCACGGTCAATTGGCCGAATTTAGTAACATAACTATGTTTAGATGTAGGGAAGACTGAAAGGTGTAGTCTCTAGCTGGTGGCCATGTACTTTCTGAAACTCCAGGAAGGGGGGATTATTCTAGAAGAAGAATGGATACTGGGGGATGGTTGATAGTCTCTACTAAACTATTTCAGACACTGTGCAAAGCCCTATAATGCATAGGAAGGGAATCCCTGAGTTCAAGGAATTTTCCATCTTTTACAAATGTTGGGACAGGTAGACACTATATACTACCAAGTAGACTATAAAATCCGTAAGAAAGGTACAAAGTGCTATCAGAGTGATGCAAAGTAGAGAGTTTATCCATATGTTTGGAAGACTCAAGAATGAGTTGATTTTGAGAGAGAAGAAGGGAGACAGGAGTGGAAAGAGTATTTTAGATGGAACAGAGAGCCAGAAAGTGGAGGGCTTGTCTACAAAAAAAGAAGGCATCTTGGTCAAGATTATAGCATAGAGTGTGGACCAGGGAATTATGGAGGCTTATTTTCTTTTCACCGTGGCATGGAAACTGATAGAGGGTTTTTAAACAAGGCAATGACATGATCAGGGCTGGCTTTCAGAAGACCGTAAGTGGAGTATAACAAGTAGGAGAAGGGAAAGACCGAATGTGGGAAAGTCAGGTGGAAGGCCTATGGGATAGTCTAGCAAGGAATTTCTGGTAAGAGAAATTTGCAGGAAATCAACAGATAAAACAGCTCTGAAATCACCCTGGTCAAATATTGAGCTGAATTGTATGATATTAACACATATTTACTGAATGCCTACTTTGCTCTAGACTGGCGGCTTTCGAATTTTTCTGACCACGTACAGAAAGAAATTAATTTTTCCTCCAATCCAGTTCCCCAAATATATTTGAAAACAAAACTTTCATAGAAACAATTCTTCAGCCAATGCATTCTGTTATTTTTCTTTTCTATTTTTTTTTTCCTAATTCTATCTGGAGCCACAAAATTTATTTATAGTTTGAAAAAACACTTCTTTAGGCACTATGAGTAAGGCAGGAGGAGTACAGTACAAGAGCTTATCCTAGTCATAAAAAAGATTATATCTGTTAAGGGAAGGAAAAACAGGCACAAACACAAGACAAGGCAGGAAAATCATGGAGTTGAGGGGCTGGAAGGGGCTTAAGAATCCATCTTATCTTAACCATTTTGTGCAATAACTGAGGAGATGAAGCTCAGATATATCAAGTAACTTATTTAACAGCACACAGCAAGCTAGTGGCAGACCTAAGAAGTAGAGCTTCTTGGAGAGGTCTGACTCTCCTCTTGGAACATTTTAAAGTAGAAGGAGCAGGATTGCAAAAATTGTGCTATACTTTAATTATAATTAAACTTAATTTGTACTGAGCAAATAATGTTTTTAATACACATACACACAAATACTATTGAGAAGTTCTATTCATGAGATAATTGCAGTATTCATTTTTAAATACTCATTTATGGCATATTATAGGTGGTGTGGACTGGCAGTGGGATACAGATTTGAGGCTGTATCATAAACATCTTTGAGTCCTGTCCATGTATATCTGACTGAAAGCGCTCTCATATGGAGATAATATCAAAAGTATAAATTTGAAACTGTTAAACCCTGTGTGAATAAACATTGGCCAATTGGATCAACTCCACCTTGATCCCCAAAACCCCTCTCCATCAAGAAAACCCTAGGGTGTCTTGACTCCCAGCCCTACCCATCATTCTTAGATATGATCAGCTCATTAAAAGGTTCTGTGCTCTTCTGAGTCACTCGGTTGTTCTTGGGTTTTCTGTCTTGTGGAACCACCTAACATCTCGAGGTTATGGCTTGGATATGGCTGCCGAAAAAGTACTGAACCAGTTGTTTCAGGTGCCACACCTTGTTGTTGATCTTTTTCCATATGTTCTCAGCTGGACCCTTTCCCACTTAGAAAAATATCATAAAGTGAACTTTGTTAATTTTACCAGCTAATGATATAAAAATGTTCTATTTAATAACCCATGTTAATGTTTTCAATACTAAACTCTCTTTAATTATTGTGTTTAATTGTTTAAGGCATTGCTCAATTAAAACATGTTAAATTAGTTAAGCTACTTCACTCTTTTCTGGTAGAGTTTAGAAAAGATTGATTGTGTTAGTCTCCATTCTTATTTGCCAAGCTTAATAAGAAAGTTGGGTATTTTGTGGTCTAATTGCCGAAGTCTTTTTATGTTTGATTATCCAATTTATTTGTGTTTGAAAAAGATAATTATGATTTTTGCAAATTATTATGTTTCTAGCTTTTGTTTAAAAATTTTAAAAGGACAGTTTATGTATGTTTATATATATTATATATATACAGTATAGGCTATTAGATAATTTATTATGAAACAGGCAATTTACTGTACTTTTCTTAGGGCACTTCTTCTGCCAGCATTTTGGTTAGAAATTTATAGAAATTTTTCATAAAATTTTATAACAAAACAAGGTTCTTTACAGTTGCTTCTGGCATTTGTGGTTTTACTATAATTGTATTGCATTTGTTAGCAGCTAAATGAATTCCACATGAAGAGATGTGCTCACTCTTCCTCCTTTCCCTCTAACCCCACAGACGTCTTGCTGGAAATGCTTTGACGTACATTCCCAAGGGAGCATTTGCTGGCCTTTACAGTCTTAAAGTTCTGTAAGTAAACCCGGTGTCATTGGATATATGCCTGTTTTTAGGGTCAAGTGGATGCTAATTAGCTTGTAAAGATTGAGTCCCTCTAATAAACTATTTAGATCCATGGGATAATCCATCTAAACTCAAGTCTACCTCTAACACATAGAACCATATTACACTTGGAGGCATTTGTGTGAAAAAAAATTCATCTATACTTTTCTAACTTTACTACCTAAAATTGTTTGTCTCTAAATAGCTAACTTATCAACTCAAACTTTTAAAAGAGTATTTCTCTTTCCCTTTGTGTTGTGAAGTTGGGGAGAGTGTCTTGAATCATTCTGGTTACTGAGTAAATCATCATGTTAACATAATGAGATCACAACTTCAAACCATTTTTGAAGCTTGTTTCCCTATGATGGATGCTGTGATAGTTTGAATTTTGTGACTCCCAGAAAAAGATTATGTTCTTAAACTAATCCATTCCTGTAGGTGTGGGGCCCTTTGATTAAATTAAATTCAGTTAAGGGGCCCTTTGACTGCATTAAATTCAGTTAAGGCGCTTTTGATTAGATTACTTGATAAGATCACTTTAGGGCTTTTGGAGTAAGTTGGTGAAGCGTGAGCCAGCTTGGGTTTCCACCCTCTTGCTAAGTCTAATATAAATGGAGACACAGAGAGACACAGAGAGAGAGCCACCATTTTGACCTGGAATGCAGGAAAACAGAGAAGTCCCGAGAGGCTGAGAGAGGTCCCTGAGTCTGGAATCAGCAGAGCACAGAGGCATGCAGAGTCCCCTGTGGGGCTGGGCCCATAGGGCTGCTCAAGGCTGAGGAGATGAGCCCTGCCACATGCCTGGTCATCCACAGCTGAACCACAGGTGACGGTGAGCCTTGAGGAGAAGGCAGGGACCTCAACATAGATCGCCTGCCATCTTGCTTCCCCATGTGGAAGAACAACAGGATCACCAGTAGCTGACGTTGGTGAGAAAGCATCTGTGATGGTGCCATAATTTGAACATTTCATGGCTTCAGAACTGTAAGCTTTTACCCTAATAAATTTCCCATTACAAAAGTCAACGTATTTCTGGTACTTTGCATCAGCAGCCCTTTGGCAAACTAAAACAGATGCACTGAATAAGGATCAGCTAAAAAATACCAGGTTCATGTCCCACTGGTGAATATATGTGAAGAAACCTAGTCCAGAGTAGATACTCTGCATAGTTGCTTAATTAGGAAATATTGATTCATTGAGAATTGTAGAAGTGGATTACCTATTATTTAATGCCCAACTTCCCAATTTGTTTATCTGAAAATTCATTATTTTTGAATACCTCCTTCTTCTAGTACTGATGGCTTAGTTTTTGGAGGGTTTAGTCTATGTAGGAAAAAAAAAAAAAGACACCCAAATAGAGAAAATAGATAATGCAAGTTGAAAGTTACACTTTCAGTGAAAATTTTATTCCAGAGAAAATGTCCTGATATTATTTCCTTTCTTTAAGATAATAGTTATTAACTCTAAAAAGGCATTTGATATATTTCTGCTTAATGAAAATTACATTTCAGTGACCCTAGGGAAGTGTAGGCTATAAAAAAGCATTTAACTAAATGTAATATTTTGTTAATAGTTAAATTCAGTAGCAGTACCCTGTTGTCCAGCCTGCTTAGGGGATTGGGTTTGGTGTGTTCTCCTTTGGATTATTTTTGCTATTAGGTAGACATATTTTTAAGTCATCATGTTGCCAAACCCTAATGTTAATTCATTATGTGGTACAATTCTGATTTGTAGCACCAGTTCCAAAACACCTGTATCTCCATGAACCCAGCAAAATATTTGGAATCATTCAGAAATACGTCATGTAAATCAAGCTTAGATCAGAGAACTAAGATGATGCTCTCCCTATGTTGAACTATGTACCACCAAGTGTTGGATACTTGTTAAATAAATTATACTGAAATCAATTTTTTAATTCACTTAACAAAGTATATATCGGATATTCTGAGCTAGAATGAGTGTAAGTGTGTGTGTGCTGGTATCTGTGTCTGAGTGCAAGGATATCTTCAGTTATCATAATTATATATGAATTATGAATATATAAAATGGATACATATATGATATAGAATGTGAATACATATGAATTACATATAAACTAGCAATTAGAATAACATATAATTATAATTGTTTTAAATCCTTGAATTTTATACTTGAAATACTCAAGTTTTGTATGAATTTTTCTATCATAACATTTTGAAAATGTCTAATTATAGCATTATACATTTCTAATTGCATCATATTACTATTGGTTGTTTCCCACAATATACTAAATCTCCATGAAATTAGAGATATCTCTCTAGGTCACTGGTCTATCCCAAGTTCCTAGAACAGAGCATTACCCATAGTAGACACACATCAAATATTTGTGGGGGTTTTTTCTATTTTCTTCCTTTCTTTCTTTCTTTCTTTCCTCCCTCCCTCCCTCCCTTCTTTCTTTTTTTCTTTCTTTCATATTTTAAAGGATGCTTAGATTACATAAATGTTACACAAAAATTACAGGGATTCCCATGTTCCCCACCTCCCACACCTCTCATAACCTCCCACATAAACATCTTTCATTAGTGTGGCACATCACCTGCAATGGATATACACATCCTGGGGCTTTGCCACTAAGCATAGACTATAGTTCACATTGTCAAATATTTGTTGAATGAATGATCCAGACTGATGACACGGAGAAAACAAGGGCTTGTCAACTTTTTCCACATTTTGTATATTGTAAACCTACTACTGTATGTTTATTAATGAAATTTTTATTGTACACTAAACAAAAAAGTTGGGCCTTCATATCTGATATGGGCTCCTACCATTCTTCTCTGAATGGTTCTTCACATGCTTTGCTGCTTCCCATGGTACATTCTGCCTGAACATTTCAGAGAGGATTGGATTAATATGACTTAAAAATGAAAATCAGATTTCTCTGTCGCTTACCATTTCAAGGTACCCTTTCTACCAGAAGAAAAAAATGAAATGCAATGTTTAGACAGAAAGGTTCTAAAACCAGTGTGTTTTCTATTTTCTGAAGTTCAGCAAAAGCTTGATAACTGTGACACTTAAAGGGGACTTTAAACAAATAATTGCTGGAAATACACAGACCAATGAACATGGCTCATGCCAGTGTGAGCTTATAATCTAGTAGTAGCCTGGTAGGTAAACAGATCACCTCTGGTATCTGTGGGAAATGTGTCTTAGCAATGTGTGGATGGCACTGTGGAACTACAGAGGACAGCAGTATTCACTCCAGTCTGATGGTTCAGAATTGGTTTCCTAGGAAAGATGTTTTCCCAAAGAGATGACCTAGGAGCTGAATCTTGAGACAACTGCAAATTGGCCAACCAAATAAAGTGACCGAAATGCTGCAGACCTAGGGGGGAAATGCACAGAGACACGGAGGCAGAAATCCCTGGATCCAGGGCAGCCTCAAGCAAGTTGGTACAACAGTATTCAGGGGGTGGTATCTGGAGAAGAACCTGGAGAGGTAGGGTGGGTCCTGGTCTCAGGGATCGTGTGCGCTGTGACAAGATACTTTATGTTGTGATGTTCCAGGCACCATAAGGTGACAAGGAAGGGATGCAAGCCAGGAAATGACATGTTCAGATTTTGCAGTTAAGCCAGATCACTGTCAATGTCAGGAGGGTTCAAGAAGGGCAAGTCCCTGCCAGGAATCCTGTTCTCTCTTTCCTTAAACATGTAAATGTTAAATGTTCCCTTGGCTTAAACGTTAAAGACTAGCATTCAACAAGTGGGCACAATTTTCAAATATTTTGAAAGTATATCAGCATTAGAGCAATGGTTCTCAACCACAGTGGTTCTGGCCTCTATGGAGTATTTTGAACAACTTGTGGGGACATCTCTGGTTGCAGTGAATTGTCCTCTGATGTGCTGCACAGCCCTGCAGAAGGAAGAATTCTCCTGCTTACACTGGACTTCTGATTGGCCTACCACACCAAATATAAATCAATAATACATTACACATGATAATGCTGAAAGATTTTACCAGATATTCGTAAGGATTTAAATCATTTACACAGGAAAAATTAAGTGAAATAAATATATTCTCTCAAAACGATTTAATAATTAATTCACTTTGCACACCCTGTCTAGTTGAAGTATTGTAAGATTTCTAACTGCCTATTTAGTTGAAAATGGTGTTAATGAAGTAAAAGAATTACCTTAGAAGCCACAAAACAAATTCAAGATATTTAATTGAGGACATCCGAAACTTCTTTTTTTAAAAATGGCTATCTCTGGGGAAACGGGTCGCGGCAGGAAAGGGGGCCGCCCCCTCGCCGGTCACACACCGCACGTTAGTGGAGAACCTGGTGCTAAACCACTCGTAGACGACCTGCTTCTAGGTCGGGGTTTCGTACGTTGCAGAGCAGGTCCCTCGCTGCGATCTGTTGAAAGTCAGCCCTCGACAAAAGGGTTTGTAAGATAAAGAAAAAAGAAAAAGAAAAAAATGAGAGAAAAAAAAGAGGAAAAAAACAAAAAAACAACCAAAAAAAATAGCTATCATTAAACTAGAAGAGAAATGTGAAACATAGGGAGCCCATTGAATTTCATTAACAATAATTTGTAAGTATTTTGCATTATTGTCTTTTTTTATTTTTGGAGCACAGCCATGTGAAATCTTTGTGGTGACAATTACATAATGATTTCTTTATTTGGGGGTGACTTGTTGCTTTTTCAATCTTACACTATCCAGCAGGGTTATACCACCCAGCTTCTCTGGAGGTTTTGTGACTGTTTTTTGTTTTTGTTTCTTTTTCCAATCTAGCCTCCATTACCTGTTGCCTATGGAGGGATATGTTTTCTAGGGCCTTTTGAGGTACTATAATATAAATGATGCCTGCCTCAGCGTGTGATAGGATTTTAAGATAGGAGAAATTATCTCTGTGATACTTTAACACTATACTGTTCTATGTCAAACATAGGGAGTTATTTTGGCACTTCTCTTAAATATAAGGAACACTCATTTGTGAGAATGTTCATTTGTGAGTGTCACACTTCATTTTTCTACTACAACATTTGTAATGTGTCTTGATATGCTATTTTAATAAAGGTTATTTCCTTCTTTCCCTTATAATATACAATAACTATGGTCTAGTATTACATTTCTTAACTCTGGTTTTTATTCTAGTATCCATGGAAACCTCTACTCCATTTTCCTGTTCTTGAACAGGATGGCTTCCGACCATGTTTCTCACAGCCAACTGCATTCATTATAAGTAGAGGCAAGCATCTGACTTGTTCATAAAATCATCTCCTAGGACAGCCATGCCTCTGTAGTATGTATATAGTGATACATACTTTATTGTGAATTACTTCTTTTATTTCTCCTTTATGATCCAGCTTTATTTCTTTGAAATGATGTGTGTAGATATGCTATATTTTTAAGAATTTCATTTGCATATAAAAGGCATTACAAAAATTTATGATGAAAATGAGCGTTGGGTCTAATAGGGTTGAGAACGACAGTGCCAGAGGTGAAATGCTGAACAAGACAGGCCTGTCTCAGCCTTCATGGAAACTCTCTTAAATGTTTTGTGAAGTCCAAAAGTGGTTGGGAGAAAGAAATAACTGATTATATTGTAGCATGATGAGAAAGATAATAGAAAAGTAATATTCAGCTGGCCAAGACCTACATAAGAAGAGTAAGGAAGACAGATAGTAAAAGAAGATAAAAAGAATAGTGGTCTAGTCCATTAAGATGGAGAATGAAGATACCACAGCCATCCTTGGCTAGAACTGTTTTGTATCTGAAACTTTGTTACTGTGTGCTCTGAAAGATCACTCATATTTAAGATTATTATCACTGTAAACATTGGCCTTCATAAAAAATAGGTTATTGGCTCTATGTTGTGAAAGATCTAGTCGAGTGTAATTCTGAACCTAGCTATCCTCAAGGAGGGTTCATTTTCTTGTGTAGGCCATTCAGTCAAGGATTGGCTCATCCCCTTGCCACCTACCAGCAAGACCGAAGCCACAGGGAAGGGATGGATAGAAAGGGAGGAAAGTCACAAGTAGTCAAAATTTCCCCATTCTATGTAGACCTCAATAGTTATCTGATAATGAAAGAAGCAGGACCATCACCCCACCAAGTCTCTGTCTTAGTTTGCCAGAGTTGCTGTGACAAAGTAGCACAGACTAGTTGACTTAAACAACAGTATTTATAGTCTCACAATTTTGGAAACTAGAAGTCCAAAATCAAGGTGTTGTCAGGGCCATGCTTTCTCTGAAGTCTGTAGTGTCCTGATGGTGGCTTGCCAGCCATCCATAATTCAACCTCTCCCTGTCCTCATCTGTCTCCTCCTCCTGTGCCCAAATTTCCTCTGCTTATAAGGCCTTCAGCCATATTGGAGAAGCCTCCCCCTACCCCAATTCAGTTTGGCCTCACCTTAATGAATAGTAACATCTTCAAAGATCCTGTTTACAAATGAGTTCTCATCCCTAGGACCTGGAGGTAGGGCTTGAACGTATCTTTGTGGGAGACATGATTCAATCCATAACAGTCCTCTTTCAAGAAATTATTTCATCTCTCTCTGTTTCTCTACCTATTTTTATTTAGTCATGTTGGCAAAAAGATAACCCAAAATTTGTATAGTTAAAGTAGCATGGGGGGAGTGGATGTGGCTTGAGCAGTTGAAGGCCTGCCTCCCACATGAGAGGTCCTGGCTTCGGTTCCCAGTACCTCCTGAAAAAAAAATCAAACAACAAACAAAACAAACGGGAAAACCAACTCAGGGAAGCTGTTGTGGTGCAGTGGGTGAGTGCTGGCTTCCTGCATATAAGGTCCCAGGTTCAATCCCCAGCTCCCGGTACCTGAAAAAAAGGTAGCATGGAGATGCTATATGAAAAAAAGTGAATATTTTAAAGCTCCTCTGGGAAAGAAATTAAGAAAATATGAAGTCATCTTTGTCTCTAGAGATTGTGTTTCGTTTTCTTTTCTTACCCTTATGTGAATGATAAAAATGAAGTTATAAGTGCCCAGACCCATACTCAGTTCCTGTTACGTTCTGCTATATTCAATGCCTTTGGTCCTTAAGGAAGTATTTGCAGAAGAAATCAATAGCCATATTGTGAATTCTTTCTATTTTAATTGCACTCGATAGTGCTATAAACCCCTTTAATTGTTTTGTCTCCCACTGGAAAATTTTAAACAGAAACAGAGTTTTCTAATTAACTCACTGGAGACTTATGAGGATATAATGGAGATAACTTGTTCTTGTTTTGTCTTTTGAAAGTAATTAAACAAGTGTTCTTTATTTAAGGAACGAGCAGAACTTTACGTATTTTTTTATTTATTTTTGATGTTTTACTGATGGAAGTGGGTGAAAAATAAAATTGCTGGGAGGTTGCTCATAGGTAGCTTTAAAAGTTATCATCATTGGGAGTGGATGTGGCTCAAGCAGTTGAGCTCCTGCCTCCCACATCAGAGGTCCCAGGTTCAGTTCCTGGTGCCTCCTGAAAAAACAAAAACAAACAACAAACAAAAAATTCAACTCAGGGAAGCTGATATGGCTCAGTGGCTGAGCACTGGCTTCCTAAATACGAGGTCCTGTGTTCAATCCCCGGCCCTCAGTACCTAAAAAAAAAAATGTTTTCATAATCAAAGCTCTTTTAAGCTCCATTTTCTGAAACAAGATAGATAAAGCTACTGAGAAAGTTTAGAATTATCCAATGAAGAAAAGCTATCTAAATACCTTTCACACTCCTTTCTAATTGTCCAGATATTTTCAGTGCACCATACTTGAAGGGTTTTACTATTTGGTTAGCAAAGGCTAGAAGACAATTCAACACATACTTTGTGCCAGTAATACATCACCTACAGAGTTTAGACATCAGTACCTGTATCTTATCATCCTTTAAATGTATCACAATTAAGGAGTGACTTAGAAAACATTTTTGTGAAGTTAAAATTAGATAATGGATTGAAACTGCTCAGAAAAGTATAAAGTAACATAGAAATGCAAACTTGTAATATTCAGGTAATTGTGAAAATATAGAATTCAAGTTACAAACCTCCCAATTCACTGGTAAGTGAAGTGTGAAATCTCCCTAAAACTTGGCTTTGTTCATAAGGAACCAATTCATTTTGAGATTTGATTTTTGAAATTTTAATACAATCCTGCTTTAACATAATGAAATCAATCACTTGAGTAAAACTATAGGAATACAAATAGAATTATATTACTCCTTAGAAAACAATCTCAGCAATGGAGAGAAAAGCATAAATTATGATCTCTAAATATTTTTCATGCTACAATAGTTCATATTTATACATGAGCTTATATTTGTATTTAAGAAAGTATTAAAAATACTTTCATATTTTAATACTCAAACACCTTTTCGATCAGATATTATCCCATTAGACAGGTTTTAAAACTAAGAGTCAGTGCAAATATTCTCACTGTCCTGATTTTGTGATAATCAGGGTAAGCTAAACATTCACTATATTAGAAACCATGCATGTGTCCCCAGACCTAGTTTGTCTCCCTAAGTCTGGTTTTTAGAATGTTGGTGATAAACTAAGCCTGATTTATTATATGATCATCCTGTATGGGAAAAAAACTGTAACTTTGGGTATCTTTGGTCAACCTTAAAAGATATAACGGGGGACAGATGTGGCTCACGTGGTTGGGCGTCCGTCTCCCATGTGGAGGAACCTGGGTAAATATAGAAGGCGCGAGGGCCACCAGGCCCTACAAACAGGTGAGCCACCAGGCCCCACGAGCTGCGCAGCAGGATGGTGATGTGACAGGAGAGTGACGCAGGGGAGAGCCAGGACAAGACGCACCAAAAAACAGGAACTAAGGTGGCGCGGGCAGTAGGATGCCTCTCTCCCACATC
>JAQZBX010058113.1:0-17813 GCA_029593785.1 Cabassous unicinctus
AAAAAAAAAAAAGAGAGATGTCCAATCACCCAGGCTTGCTGTGACTCTTAAAGAGATAAGATGTGTGAAGTGCTTCTCATGGTGCTCTGCACATAGCAAATATCAACGAGCAGTATCCACCGTTCATGTGCATGCTAATTAGCAAGAAGAACTTGCTTCTTAGCTCAGTGTTTGGGAAGGAAGGCCACATCAAAAATGAGAAATCCAGGGGCTTGGTTGGGGAAGGGAGGGGTTGGGTAGGGAGCAGAAGGGATTGTCAATGCAGAAATCCATTTTAATTGTAATTTGAAACTAGAATCTTAACCTCCCAAAGTGGAAGCATGATCCTTTGTCACTGGAGCCTCCATTAGTCAAAAGTGAGGTTGGGAAGTAAGGTAGTTTCTTTCAAATTATCTGCTAGCACACCATGGGGATCTTTTTCTCCTCCTCTAGAATCTTCTGCTAAGGTTACAGAGTTTATGGTTCCCATAATGCACATGTACAGCATCTATTTCATTTAATTTGCTATTAACTCTTACAGTTTCACTTATTTCACCACAGCTGGAATTGAAATCAACCATGTATAGGAGAATTGGAATGTAGCTATTAGCAGTTTTATTTGCAAATCTACCTACTCTCACCGATCTTGTGTCATGCCACAAATTCCATTCAATACACAATTATTAAACACAGCTCTATGCCACACACAGGAACTATGCTTTCCAGACATGGTAAACCCATTTCTAAAACCAGTTTTGCTGCACCCCAGTGTCACCCAAGAGATTTTTGTAAAAATGAACCAAGTAAACAACGCATTAAAAAAAAAAAAAATCCCCATACCAGTAAGTAAAAATTTAAACTTTAAATTTCCTTAACTTGAATAGGTAAAATAGTTGGCAAGTTTTCTAGTGTTGAATTTTATGGTGCTGGAAATTCTTATTACCACTGAAATGTTTATGGAGACTGGTATCTGTAAAAGAAGGACCTATATGAGTTTGAGTTACAGAAAGGCACCCACCTAACCTAGCTCAAACAAATGGGACTGATATATTTCTGGGCTTTCGAGGGACTGGAAATGGAAAACCATTCATCCACAAGACTTCTATGCTTACCATGTTTCTCTTCTAGGGACACGTCATCTTATGTCCTTTTTTCTGTGCAAATGATCAAACTTCCCAGTTCTCTGGGCAGACTGGCTTTCTCTGCTAATCCTTCAATTTGCAACTGGCTGAAAAATGTCCTCCCATTCCCATCTCAGTGTGACCTTCATTTTGGGAATCTACCATCCCTGGCACTGTGCCCTTAGTTCAGATTTTCTAGAGAAAGAGAGAATTGGATTAGTCATCCCCTAATCCATGGACTGGCTCTCCTGGGTCTACCTCTGATCTAATCAGCCTTCAGGAGGGATGGAAAACATGGTCCAAACATGGTGGCTTACACACACTCCTTCAGCAGCAGGGGCTGGGCAGGGATCACAAGAAGTTTGTCATAATGAAGTCACTGAATCAAATTTTTTCAAACTAAAGGTCTATGCTACCATTTCACAATGAAAACCAGAGTGACCTGATATATCTTCAGAAGGCTTGCATTTCAAATGCATTTCAAATACTCCCATCTTATTCCTCTCTGATTCATTCTAAATTAAAATCCTTTAAACAGGTATCTTCTATTGGTTTCTTTAGGGTGTTCATTTGTTTCAGAGTGCACAGATAGTGAAATTACATCAGCAGTCATACAGAGAAAAAGATTTTTATTCCTGTGATTGGAATTTCTTGTGTGAATCTAGTTTTATTTTATACATGCTGAGTTAATGAACATGCAGTTTATAGAAGTGTTTAACCCTTCATGCAGACTAAAAATTGCCAACACATACAATATCCCATTGTTTAGCATTAATTTTGAAAAACTGTTCCAGAAATAATATTTTCAGGACCCTCCCACAGAGACGTGGCCAATAACTTCTTGTCATCTTTCAACGTATAGCTAACTGCCTAGGGCTACGTCCAGCTCATTGTTTATTCGGACAAAGCATTTCACTTCCACAACTTTCTCCCTCCCTGTGCAGAAGGGAAAAACTGGGGGTGGGGTGGGACTCAAGGCCCATTTTGAAATGTATGAGAGTTGGATACTCCCAAAATTCCAACAAGATTACATACAAAAAATCTCATCTGGTAAATATTACATTCTGTTTTTGTCTGTGCTTTAGTTTTTACACAACTTGACAGTTTGTGGTATTGTGCCACATTTCATAGCTAAGGTTTACAAACATCTGGCTCATGGGCAACATTCCATTCCCCATGGCCTTCAAGGTCTCTGGGATAAAATATTTGCAACATACCAACCGAGGTGGAAAACAAGAGTTTTCCTAGAGAACAATAGGGGTAAGCAAGGCATTCTGTGTCACAAGATTCCTCTGAAGGAGGCTGAGCCTTGAAAAGTTAACCCACTTGCTGCCACCTAGATGAACTTTGGAGAGCTAGGAATCCTTCAACCCTTCTAGCTGAGTGGCCAGTTGGGCAGATTCCTCTAAGTCCTCAGAGATATGAAAACATACCCAATAAAACATCATAACAATGAAGTGATGCAAAATCTTCAGTCATTTTAATGGATTGTTTTAAATCCCCATTCCACCCTGGGTTCTGTTCATCTAGGCATAAGTAAATCTTTTCCTTTTCTTGTAATTTGCATGAAGGAAGGAGGTAACAAGATCACCATATGTGTTAATATATGTAAAGCACTTGGAATAGTGTCTGAGACCTATTTAAGTTTTTACTATTGTCATCATTATTATTATTCCTATGTTGCTCATCAATGCATTCAGAGGATAGTTATTTTTAAATTGCCTTTATGGTCAGATATTGATGTTTAATTACAATAATCAATATACCATCTCTTTGTGTCTTTTTATCTTTTGTTCCTTCTTGTTTAAATGCTTTAACAGGATATTAGTATATTGTCTAAGGCAAGAAATTCTATAACTCTTTTTTTCCCAAAAATTTAGGCACTGAAGACTTGGTTTGGAGCAGCTAAGAAACAAACACCAGCTTTTCCACATCACATAAAACATCACAAAAAGACCATCCTCTTTCCTTGGAGGTTACCTCCCCAAGTCTCCAAAATTCATGGATTTATTAACCTGTAGAGTCTATAGATTATCAGGATGGCCAATGTAGTCCCTGAAACTCCATGCAAACCCATGTGTGTGGGTGTAGACATGCCATTTCAAGGGACAGGGCTAATACTGTGCATCAGGTTTTCTATGCTATTCATAAAACATAAATACAGTAACTAGTTGTTAAGGAAATCAAGATGGCCAGAAAATGGAAGAGTTCTAGGTGGAATTGTGCGGGAAGCAAATGCTATCACTTCTAAGCATTCTTTTCCCTCACCTCAATCTTTGCCGTTCTTCTTCTCCAGAAATGAAGTACCCAAAAGCAATCTTATCCTACTTCTCTATGAAAACTTAACCTCAGAGTCCTAATTCACTCTGAAAATGTATGCAACAGAAAACACCTATAGAAGTTTTCTTTTTGGAGGCTAAAGTCTACTCTTAATGGGAGAAACTAGAAAAATAAGCTCTCAGATCCCATCAGCTGGTGAGTATTTCAGCCTTGTGCAGTTTCTGTGTACAACCAGCCTGTCCCAGGGTCACTAGAGAAATGTGAAACATTGTTTTCCTCAAGGCAAATGTGTGAGTTGACTCAAATGGGGTTATAGAGCTTTAAATTAAGTCCATCCTCAAGTAACTCTTGAGCATTAACCTTGTGTAACATGGTACTGGTGCCATGGGCAGAGAAGCATAAGGTAGCTCTGGTCAGCAAGAATCTAGAGAACAGCGAGTCATTATCTCCAAACAATGGGAAAGGAATTCATGTTTATTGAGCACTTATTGGGGCCAAGCCTGGTGCCAGGCACAGTGAAGACAGAGAGTAAGAGGTCAAGAGTGCAGACTTTGCAGTCAGGTAGATAAGAGGTCAAATCAAATTCTCACTCTACCACCTGATGAAAGAGGAACCTTAGGCATGTTAAGTAATCATCCAAAGCCTTAGAGTCCTTATTTATAAAATAGGAATCATTTTAGTACTTTCCTCTAAGGATTAAATAGAAACACATAAATCAAGGGCATGGTATGGTGCCTGGCACACAGTAGGAACTGAATGCATTTTAGCTATAATTTGCTTTCTCACTGAAGTCTCATAGCAACTCTATGTAGTAGGTAGCAGTCTTTGCATTTTGCAGAAGGGAGATTGATGTCTGGAGAGGGAAAGAATATTTGATTTAAGTGGCAGAGTTGGTCTCTTTTCACTCTATGAGAAATTTCTCTAATGTGGTACACATATCATCTCATGGAACGTTCATTTGGATGGCAATATAAAGAATAGCTATGTGTTTATCATCATGCATGTAGAAAAACAGTACTATAAATCTCATGTTTCATATGTTTAAGATGAAGTTAAGTATAAAAATTAAGTTGATTTGAAAATAACATTAAATCAATAATAATAATAATAATACAGATGACACATAGAAGTGGCTAAAATTATTGGTATGGTTTATAGAAGCAGAGGGCAAGAAAACTATCTTCTCATTAATAAAAGTAGAATAGGGGAAAGATCAAAAGGAAAAGGGCACAGGGTTGAGGTTCAGACCTAAGGACTAGAGTATCTATTTTATTTTTATATCATCTCTAGCTCTAGCTCTAGCTCTAGCTCTAGCTCTACCTCTATATTTAACTCACCCTAGAACTTCAATATAACTTGCCAACAAATTCTTGCTACAGCTATTAGAGATCTGATTATGACATTCCAGAGAATGCCACAGTTCCTTTTAGAAAGTGTTGGTACGCCACATAACCTAATATCCTGGCGAGGAAATCACTGCTCACGATTCTAATTGCAAGGAGGTTATCAAAGGTAGATGGGGGACACAAAGAAGAGGCCACATGGGAAGAAAATAATAGTCTACCCCATTTTAATCACAATATTCCCCTTAATAAGTGCATCAGATACCCTAAAGGAGCACCTGGTACCAATTTCAATGCTGTGAAATATTATCTATAGATGGTAATGTTTCCAACCCATCTTACTGTTGTGTTCTTATAAAAGATCTTTTTTCTCCCTTCTTCCAGTATTTCATCATGCGCCTTAGGCTCTGGTGCTGGAGAAACAAAAAAGTAGTAGGCTGTTGCTTTTCCCCTTCTTACTTGGCATTGTTTTCTTATGACTCCCAAAGGGAGCTATTGACACTTTCAAGAGGGGGATGAGGAGCAGGGTTCTTATAGGGAAGCTCAAGTAAGCCAGTGATAATTTTGAGCAAATAAAGCCATAAACACAGATGCCTCCTGTAGTAGAAAGAGAACAGGTTTGGGGAACAGACAGCGGTAGATTTAAATCTTATTTTTGCACTACCAGGCTGTGTCACCTTGGACAATTCATTTAACTTTTCTGAGCTTATGTTTCCTCAATTTAAAGAACAGGGATGCCACCAAATACCTCAACATTGTTATGAAGATTAAATAAGCACCACGTAGGTAAAGATCCTATTATACAATAGTGCTCAACAAGATTTAAGCAGTCAAACCTTTCTCCCTTTTGTCATTCCAGTGTCTTATACCATAAGAATTGCTATCCTCTCCCTATATATTGGTAGAAAACAGGGAAAGAGCCTAATCTAATTCCAAATGTTTTTTTTTTTTCTTCTGTTAGACACTCTAACTATAACCCATTTTCCAAACCCCTCTCTTTGAAAGTTTTTTTTTTTTTAAATCTGAAAACTGTTAAGCACAGACCTGTGCAGTGTTAGCCAAGATCTGCCTTCATGCAAGAGCTAAGTTCCTGTCATATCCAGGAGAGGAGCTTTTCTACTAACAGTACCAAAGGCTATGCACCTCCCATAAAATTCATCCATCTTTGGAAACATCATGGCCATAGTTGGAGTCTTTTATTTTCATTTCGTAAAAGCAGAATTTATAATCCCTTTCAATATTCCCTTCTTTCTCTTCTCTCTGCTCCTTTATCTAAACTTTGGCCTCTTAGCACCAAGAGAAGATCTTGTAGATCCAGAAAATTATTTCTGGACATCTTATTATCAACTGGTGGCCTCTCCCTCCCATTAGGAGATCTGGCAATATTTAGAGTCTAGTAGAGGGTTTACAAAAGTAAACCACTCTGTTACCTTGGGTAAAAGCAGAGTTGTCATTCCAATGGTAGGAGAAATGAGGGAACATGAATAGGGGCTAGTTCATTCATAACCTCCTCTAATGACATCACCATAGTTCAAGTTACCTTCATCTTTTTTTTTTTTTTATCTCGATCATTAAAATGGCCTCTTAAGCAGTCTCATCATATCTCTTTGCTGGCAGTTATTTAATCCATTTTTTAAGATGCAACCAGACTACTTGTTTCAAACCCAAATCAAACACGAGTTCCCCATCTGTTTAAGGTTCTTCAGTGATTTCCTATTCCAAAATGGACGAATACTGAAATTTTGAACATGGCTTGAAAAAGCATTGCTAGTGCTCCTGCACTACCACTCCCTGTCCTCTACCACTCCCTGTCCTCCATCTCTTCAACCTTTGCATGTGCTTTTTCCTTTGTCTGGGAAGTTATCTTCCCCATTACCTAACTAATGCTTATAGATTATGTAGGACACAGACTTGATATTCAAGTTTAGGACAGGTTCTTTAGTGACTATGCCTTCCCGGAGCTGCACTCTTTTCCTATATAGTGCTTGTAAATTAATGTATTTAATCATTTGGGTAATTATTTTATTCTAATTATTAGTGTTATTATTTTATTATTTTATTGATCTCTTATTAGACTTTTGCTACTAGAGATTTAAAAAGTTTGTTCCCCATGGCATCTTTAAGGCTTCGTGCAGAGTTAGGGACATAGGAATTATACTAACAACGGCCATCATAAACCAGTTCAAGCTCTTTAGATATTAATTCAATTTCCATAATGACCCTAGGAAGACAAGATTACTGTCCTCCTTCTAATAATGGAGAAAATAAGGTACAGAGCGGTTAAGAAAGCTGCCCAAAAGTTTTACAGCTGATAAGTGAGTGATGTCTTGAACCCAAGTAGTTTGATATCAGAATCTGTGCTCTTAACCATTACACCAATCTATTTCACAAGGAATAGCAGTTGCTTAAGTCATAGTAAGTAACCAATAAATATTTGTTGATTCAATAAGGAATAATGAGGAGGATTTCAGTCAACAAAGATGGCAGAGTAAGATGCTCCAGGTTGCTAGTCCCCCACAATATCTTTGAAAAGTAGCAAAACCTTCCAGAGCCATCTTCCTCAAAACCCCTGAAAATAATTAAAGGATTGCATGCAACTGGGCAAGGGCCGAATCAAGAAAACGGTCTTAAAAGTGGTAGGAGAAGCTCCTGGCACCCTTGCTGGTCCCTCCACAATCCCCTCCTTGGCATAGTATGGAGCCAGCCTGTGCATCCATTGTGGGTCCCTGACCTAGTTCCAAAGGGAGCAGAGAAACCATTATGTGCATTCCTGGGCGACTGTATGTGAGTGGCACTCTATTAGGTGACATCCTGAAAGACTGAACCAGGAAATACATCTCTGGTTCACCCTCCCAGAACTTGCCCTGGAGGCAAAAGCAACCTGTAAACAGCTTCAACATTATTATGAAGATTAAATAAGCATCACATAGATAAAGAACCTGTTATACACCCTGAATGGCATTGCAATGACAGATATATGCAATCATATATCTTCCCATAGCCTTAAGAATTGTGTGGGAGAGAGAGTACACTACAATGTGAACTATGGTCCATGCTCAGTGGCAATGCGCCAAGATGCGTTTACCAATTGCAATGAATGTGCCACACTAATGAAGGATGTTGTTTATGTGGGAAGGTATGGGAGGTGTGGGGAGCAGGGCATATGGTAATCCCTATATTTTTTGTGTAACATTTGTGTAATCTAAGCATCTTTAAAAAAATAAAAAATATATTTAAAAAAATAAATAAATTGCACAGAAAAAAATTTAACCTATTATATATTAGCACAAAACAAGATTTAAGCAGTCTTACACAGATAAAGGTGTGTAAGAAGCAATTAAATCAAAGAGACCTGGAACAAAGAATTACCTGCTTTAAGTCATATAATAGATCACCCAAGAAGACGAGAAAGTCTATTTCATAGGGAGTAAGGGGGCATTTAAATTTTTGTAAATAGGGAAATTGTAATGCCACAAGAAGGTACAAGCCCAGAACAAGACACAAGCTTAGAAAATATGGAGAGGACCCTGTACTTCATATTCCCTTAGGGGTGATATTCTTGATAGGAGAGCTAAACTCTGAAGGAGAGAAGCAGCCAATGCAAAACCAATTTGCAAAGACTGTGAAAGGTGATTTTTGCATTTGTTTGTTTGGTTTTGCTAACTCCTGGAACTCAAGGACATCCCTGTCATATCACTGGCTGGATACAAATTTAAGGAACAGAGAGCTCAGGAATTAAATCCCAGAGTTAATGCATTAAAATATTAAAATGTGCAGAGTACAACAAAAGATTACAAGACAAACAGAAACAGAAAATTGTGGCCCATTCAAAGGTACAATATAAAAATTTAGAAGCCATCAATGAAGAAGACCAGACTTTGGACACACTGGCCAAAGACTTTAAGAAAATGTTCCTCAAAAATGTTCATGGAAATAAAGGAAAACATTGAGAAAGAACTAAAGGATATCAATAAAACTATTAATGAACAATAGGGAGGTCTCAATAAAGAGATAGAAATTTTAAAATGGAACCAAAAGAAATACTGTAGTTGAAGACCACCATAACTGAAATGAAAAATTTCCTAGAGGGTTTCAACAGCAGATTGAAGCTGATAGAAAGAAGAATCAGTGAACTTGAAGACAATTGAAATGATTCAAGCTGAGGAACAGAAAGAAGAAAGAATTTTAAAAAGTGAACAGAGCCTAAGAGACCTGTGGGACACCATCAGGTATACCAATGTATATATTATAGGTGTCCCAGAAGAAGAAAGAGAAAAAGGTGCAGAAAGAATATTCAAAAAAATAATGGCAAAGAAACTCCCAAAATTTAACAAAAGACATAAATATGCACATTCAATAAGCCCAGTCAACCTCAAACAGGATAAACTTGAAAGGAAACATGCCCAGACATATATAAGTCAAACTTTCAAATACCAAGGACAAGGTGAGAGTTCTGAAAGTTGCAAGAGAAAAGAAGTATGCTATGTACAAGGGAATCCCAATAAGATTAAGTTCCAATTTCTTATCAGACCCAATGGAGGCAAGAAGGCAGTGGGATGAAATAATTAAAGTGCTGAAAGAAAATAATTGCAACCAAGAGTTTTGTATCTGGTGAGACTGTCTTTCAAAAATCAGGGAGAAATGAAGACATTCTCAGATAAAGAAAAGCTGAGCATGCTTATCACCACTAGACCTGCCCTACAAGCAATGTTCAAGGGAGTTCTTCAGACTGAAAGGACACCAGAGAGTGGATTGACGTGGCATAAAGAAATAAAGATATCCAGTAAAGGCAACCATATGGATAATTATAAATGCCAATAATATTATATTGTATTTTTGGTATATTACACCACTTTTTACTTCTTACAAGGTCTATAATGGAAATGCATAAAAAATTAATGATAAATCTATGGTTTTGGAATACAAGGTTTAAAGATATAGTTTGTAACAAGTACAGCAAAAAGGTGTGAGGATAGAGGAGTAGAGTAACAATGTATGTTTATGCTACTGACATAAACTTGGTATCAAATCAACCATGATTTTTATAGATTTAAGATGTTTAATTTTAGTCCCATGTTAAAAACAAAGAAAATATATGAAAAATTTATACAGAAAAAAAGAAGTGTCTCAATATGGTACAATAAAAAAATCAATTAAATATGGAAGTAGGCATTAATGGAAGAATTGAAAGACAAAAATGTATAAGGCTTAAAAAGACCAAATATCAAAATGGCAGAAGAAAGTCCTACATCATCAGTAGATACCTTACATATAAATGGATTAATCTCTCTAGATAAAATGCAGAGATTAGCAGAATGGATTTAAAAAGAATGTCCTAATATATGCTGTTTACAAAAAACTCTTCTTAAATTGAAAGGCACAAGTAGTTATAAAGTGAAAGGATGAAAAAAATTTACCATGCAAATAATAACCAAAAGAGAGCTGGCGTAGTTATACTAATAACAGATAAAATAGATTAATTCAAAAATTGTTATGAGGGACAAAGTAGGTCACTATATCATGATAAAGGGGTCAATTCAACAAGAAGACATAACAATTGTAGCTATATATGAACCTAAGTACAGAGCCCCAAAATACATGAGGCAGATATTGACAGATTTGAAGGGAGATAAAGATGGTTCACTCTGAAAAGTGGAAGTCTTCAATGCATCACTTTCAATAATGGATAGAACATCTAGACAGAAGATCTATAGGGAAATGGAAAAGTTGAATGATCCTATAAACTAATTAGACCTAATAGTTATTAGAACATTTCATGCAATAACAGCAAAATACGCATTATTCTCAATTGCACATTGAACATTTTCCAGGAAAGAACCTATGTTAGGTCACAAAACAACTCTCAATAAATTTAAAAATATTGAAATCATAAAATATACCTCTCCAACCACAATGGAATAAAGCTAGAAATCGACAGCAGAAGGAGAACTGGAAATTTTACAGATATATAGAAATTAAACAACACACTCTTAAACAACCAATGAGTCAATCAAGAGAAATTAGGAAATAACTTGAGATGAATGAAAATGAAATGGGATACAACAAAGGCAGTGTTTAGTGGGAAATTGATAACTCTAAATGCTTACATTAAAAAAGAAGAGGGATATCAAATCAGATACCTAACTTCACAACTGGAGGATCTAGACAAGGAATAGCAAACCAAATCTCCAGCAGGCAGAAGGGAGGGAATAACAAAGAGTAGAGTGGAGATAAATGAAATAGAGAATAAAAAACCATAGAGAGAATCAATGAAGCCAAAAGTTGGTTCTTTGAAAAGATTAATAAAATCAACAAACCTTTAGCTAGACTGACAAAGAAAAAAAGAGAGGAAGCAAATAACTAAAATCAGAAATGAAAGGGAGGACATTTGTCGCGGTCTAGCCGAGGCACGAGGGAATAGGCTGAAGGTGGTTAAGGGCGTTGGCGAGAGTGATGAGTCGCACACCAGATTGAGTGAGAATTGACGACTGACTTTATTGTAAGATAAGCACAGTTTTTATATTCTATTTTTTGGCAAGGCGTAAGCATTCTCTTTGAAGTTATGCAAGGTTGTAGACGTTATATAGACTTGAGATAAGCGCTTTCAGTTCCATGGTGACAGGATAGGTTAGTAGTTAAATCATAATTTACAATAAACAAGCCGTTGTTTTTATACGCAGGTAGACAATTAAAAAGGAAAAGCATCATTGTAAAACATTATGATTAAGCTGTTGGGAGAAATAGAGGCCTTAATGATATTTGGGGGGACTGTGCCTGTCTTAGGTCAGGACCGTGTTAAACGGCTGTTAGATCTTACCCGTCATTAGAAACCATGGCAACAATTGGCCAGGCCCCTGTCTTAGGTTGACCCAGCGGCTTTGCCGCAGAGAGGTGGGGTTCAGTTGCCCATTATTAACTAACCAGTCTAGCGCCCGATGAGACATATTTCTCAAGGAGCTTAAAAATGGCCTTTGTAAGAGTATAAACAGGGTGAAATTAGGCCTCAAGTCCTGAAGTGCTTAGTCCTCCTCCACAAGTCGGGTATCCTTGATCCCTTCTTAACCAGCCACGGACCTTGTCTCGTAGTCAGTCTTGACGAAAGCTAAACACCTCCGTTGATGGCCGCAACAGACATTGCTATCAACCCAACAGTAACAAAAAGGATGATATGAAGATACTCTGAACAACTGTATGCCAACAAATTAGATAACATATTTGAAATGGGCAAATTTCTAGAAACACACAAGCTACATACACTGACTAAAGAAGAAACAGAAAATCCCAACAAATCAATAACAAGTAAAGAGTTTGAATTAGTCATCAAAAATCCTCCAATAAAGAAAAGCTAAGGATCAGATGACTTCACAGGAGAATTTTACCAACATTCCAAGAATTGACACCAATCCTGTTCAAACACTTCCAAACATTGTAGAGGAAACAGTTTTGAATTCATTCTATGAGGCTAACGTCACCCTAATAACAAAGCTAGCTAAAGATAGACAAGAAAAGAAAATTAATTTCCTTATGAATATATTTTAAAATATCCTCAACAATATACCAGCAAGCCAAATCCAATAGCATATTAAAAGAATTATACACCATGATCATGTGGGATTTATCCCAGCTATACAATGTTGGTTAAACCTTAGTAAATCAAGTAAAGTAATATACAACATTAATAGAATGATGGAAGGCAAAAAAAAAAAAAGCACATGATCATCTCAATTGATGCAGAAAAGTCATTTGAAAAAAATTCAGCACTTCTTTTTGATTAAAAAAACACTTAGAAAACTAGAAATAGAAGGAAGCTTCTACAATGTGATAAAGGGCATATAAGCAAACCTAAATAAATGGAAGGATATTCCATGTTCATGAATTGGAAGACTAAATATTGTTCAGATGTCAATTCACAGGTACAATACAATCCCAACCAAAGTTCCAGCCGCCTTCTTTGCAGAAATAGAGAAGGCAAGCATCAAATTTATACGGAAGGGTAAAGGGTCCCAAATAGCCAAAAACATTTTGAAAAGGAAAAATGAAAGTGGGAGGACTCACACTTCCCCATTTAAAAACTTATTACAAAGCTACTGTGTTCAAAATAGCTTGGTACTAGAACAAGAACAGACATATGGACCAATAGAATTTATCTGAGAGTTCAGAAATAAACCCTCACATCTATGGCAATTGATTTTTGACAAGGGTGCTAAGTCCACTCAATGGGGAAAGAAAAGTCTTTTCAATCAGTGGTGCTGGGAAAACTGGTTATCCCTATGCAAAAGAATGAAAGTCTCCTACCTCAGACTATATACAAAAATAAATTCAATACATCAAAGATGTAAATATGAGAAGTGAAACTGTAAAATTCCTATAAGAAAACATGGGGAAGAATCTTCATAGCCTTGTTTAGGCAATGGTTTCTTAGACTACATCAAAAGCATGATCAATGAAAGCAAAATATGTAAAAGGGACTTCATCAAAATTAAAACCTTTTGTCAATCAAAGGATTTCAACATGAAAGTAAAAAGATAACCTACAGAATGGGAGAAAATATTTGTAATACACATTTCTGATAAGGACTTTAATATTCACAATTTATAAAGAAATTCTACAACTCAATAACAAAAAGACATACAACCTGATTAAAAATGGACAAAAGATTTGATTCATTTCTCCAAAGAATTTATACAAGTGCTAAAAAGCACTTGGAAAGATGCTCAACATCATTAGCTATTAGGGAAATCAAAACCACAATGAGATACCATTTTACACTCACTAAAATGGCTATTATTTTAAAAACCGAAAATAACAAGTGTTAAAAAGGATGTAGAGAAATAGGATCACACATTCATTGTTGATGGGAATGTAAAAAGGTACAGCCACTGTGGAAAATAGTTTTGTTGTTCCTTAGAAAGTTAAGTATAGAATTGCCACATGTCCCGGCATTCCCACTTCTTGATGTTTCCCCAAAAGAAAAAAAATCAGAACTTAAACAGATATTTGCACACCAATATTTATAGAGGCATTATTTACAATTGCTAAAAGATGGAAGCAACCAAGTGTCCATCAACTGATGAATGAAAAAATAAAATTTGGTATAACCTTACAGTGGAATATTATTCAGTTTTAAAAAGAAATGAGGTTTTAATACATGTGACAACATGGATGAACCTTGAAGACATGTTGAGTGAAATAAGCCGGACAAAAGGATAAATAATGTATGATCTCACTGATAAGAATTAATTAGAATAAGTGAATCCATAGAGTCAAAAACTAGAATACTTATGGACTGGAGAGGACTTGCTGGTATTCTACTCTAGACATATTGTAATTCTAGCAATGGAAGAAATTACAACATTGATGTGGAACCAGTGGCGACTGGAGGCTCTGGGGACAGGGAGAGGGAAAAACAGTTGTAATACAGGGGCTTTTTCAGGACTTGGGAATTGTCTGAGTGACATTGCAATGACAGATATAGGCCATTTTATATCATCACATAACATGCAGAACTGTGTGGGAGAGAGTATAGACTACAATGAGAACTATGGTCCATGCTTAGTGGCAAAGCCCCAGGATGCGCTTATCAATTGCAATGAATGTGCCACACTAATGAAGGATGTTTATGTGGGAGGGTGTGGGAGGTGTGGGGAGTGGGGCATTTGGGAACCCTTGTATCATTTGTGTAACATTTATGTAATCTAAGTATCTTTTAAAAATTAAAAACAAACAAACAAACAAAAAACACTAGAATACAGATTACCAGGGGCCGGGGTGGGGAAAGGGAAAGAGGTACTTAATTAGTACAGAATTTTGTTTGCAGTGATCAAAAGTTTTGGTAATGGATGGTTATGATGGCAGCACAGTATTGTGAGTGTACTTAACACCACTAAATCATATGATTGAATGTTGTTGAAAGGGGAAATTTTAGTTTGTGTGTGTGTGTGTGTGTGTGTGTGTGTGTATATATATATATATATATAACTAAAATAAAATTTTAAAAAGTAGGACTGTACAATGCAGGCAGTGAATATTAATGCAAATTATGGACTATAGTTAATAGTACAATTATAATAATATTCTTTCACCAATTGTAACAAAGATAGTACACTAATACAAAGTGTTAATAATGGGGGGGGGTGCATGATTTTTCTGTAAACGCATAGCTCTTATAAAAATTTTTAAAATAAAAATAATGAATAATGTATGGGCTGTTGTTTAAATGACCCACTGGGAGGCCTAAGGCCCTCGAGTGTGTTGAGGATTGGACAAGGCTGCTGGCGCAAAAGAGCTGAAGCATCTGGCACAACTGTGTGGCATTGAATACGAAAGAAACAGCCCCATCACCTGTGCTTGTCATATGGAAGCCGCTGTGCCTTTCTTGCTACTTGGAAATGCTGGCAGTCCACAGCCCTCTTCCTGACTAAGCAAGAGCAAGTTTAAATATAGATGAGGGCTCTAAAAATGCTGCTCTTGAGGCTGTAACAGGTGACGGTATACATTTTTTTTTTTGTAGGTAAGCACATTACAAAGCCTTTGAAAGTTGAGCCTGAACCATGACTACCCTTGAGTGTTTATCCCCAAGAGCTTTTAATGTGATGCTGGGACCATTGTCATTTACTGAAGGATTTGTCTATTTGCTTTGAATGTCAAGAGACTGAGAACTTGTCTATTTACCATGAATGCCAAGAGACTGACATTCATAAAGATGAACAAATACCTTTTACTTGCAGAGGCTGTGCCTTCGAGGAGGTCATTTGGGGCTGATGGCAAGTGAACAGCATAGAAAAAATTCTAGGGGGATTCTTTTGTCCCCAAAGAACAAGGAAATGGCAAAATAGGGAGTTTGCTGACCTCCTGAAAGGATTTAACATTTGGAGAGTTACTTGCTCAACACTTAGTCAACAATATGGACAGGGAACATTTACACAGACCAGACCAGAGCCCAGCTCAGTGGGAGAGTTAAACAAGAAAGAGAAGATGTGGCCCTGTCCTTGGAGAGCTGATACCTTCATTGGGAAGGTCAAACATTCAATTAATACCTCAGAAATGCTTCCAAAACAACTAATGCACCAGGGCAAATGGAGAATGTGGAAACTGAAAGGGGCTCTATGAAAAGGACGATGACCAGATTTGGTTGGGATCAGTTTAGGCCTTCACTAGCTGCAGTGTATGCTGTTTTAGACAAACACAGATGTGGTTTTCTCTATGCCTCAGGGAGCTTAAAAGTTGGGTGTGCAGACAGACACGTAATTCCAGATGTGATAAGTGCTGAAACAGAAGTAATCCCAGGGTGCTAGAGGAAGTCCAGAGGCAAGGGACTAACTTGGAGTGAGAAAGTTCAAGGAAATCTTCCCATCCTGGTGACAGGAAGGATGCAAAGCAGAGAAAATATATTTCAGCTCACACAGGTAATCAGTGGTCACATTAGGATTTGAACTCTGGGCTATATGGCTCCAAATCTCATATACTTGCCACTACACCAGGGAGTCTTCCAAACCATTAAATATGTATTATTGGCTATATGTAGGTACTATGTAATTGGCCTTGACTCCTACTCCTTAAATGTAATAATCTCAATCCTTATTTATAGAAAAGCATAAATAATTGACCCAATATAGAAACTTTAAGTGATTGGGTATTTGTTGCTGAAGCCTAAAATCTGACATAAAGTAAGCACTCAATAAATATTTGATCAGTACATTGAATGAATGAATTAATGAATGAATGCCTCTCTGGCCAGGTAGTGAGTGGTGAGAAGGAGCTAGGTATGAACATATCTGGGGGAGTGGTGTTCCAGTAGAGGAGAGCAGGTGCAAAGACCTTGGCGTGGGAATAAGCACCATGAGTTTAAGTGTGCCTGGGTCCTAGCAAGTGAGAAGCATAGAGGAAATGAGGTGAAAGCTGTTACCAGGTAGCCAGGGGAAAATCAGATACTATCTCCTAATCCATGATATGGATTTTGGATTTTATTTTGCTTGAAATAGGAATCCACTAGAGAGATTTAGGCAAGGAAGGGAATCTTTTAAGTTCTTTATGTAAAATTCACTGTAGAGGGCAAGATGGATGCAGGGAGACTGTGAAGGGCTGCTGCCTTCATCCAGGTACAAGGAACAGTGACATGGACCAAACTGGGAGAAGTGCTGATGGGGAGAAGAGGAAAACTTTTTATTGTATATTTTGGACTATATTTTTGGAATGGATATAGAGTTGATGATACTTGCTGATGGAGTGAATATGGGATCAGGAAAAGATAGGAATCAAAGATGCATCTCTGGTTTTGACCAGAGCACCTGCATTCTATACCTGCTGTTTCCTTTACTTGGAACACTCTCCAATTATCTCCCCTTCCTTTTCAGCCTTCTCCCCTAAGCCTAATTAATTTCTTCTCATTCCTTTAAGCCTCAGCTTCGACAGCTTTGCTTCTTCCTAGAAGACTTTTTTGATGGTGAAAAATTCTGTATTTCTCATTAACAATGGAATGAAATTATTTACTGATAATTAATCCTTTCTAACCTGTCTCCCCTGCTACAGCATAAATTCCAGCTATGCAAGACCATGGCTGGTTTGTTCACCTCATGATCTCCAGTTCTCATCACAGTGCCTGATAGAAGGATGTGGTAGTTTGAGATTGTCTGTACCCCAGGAAATCATGTTCTTAAAGCTGGTCCATTCCTGTAGTGTAAGCCTGTTACAGGTGGGAACTTTGATTAAGTTACTTGAGTAAGGCATGACTCAGAGTGGGTCTTAGTCCTCGAATATAGAGAGAAACACACAGAAGCAGAGAAGAAAGCCAGAGGAAGCCAGAAGCTAAAACAACCATACCCAGAAGAGAAGAGAGAAACCAGCAGTTGCCGGTTTCCGTGCCTTGCCATTAGACAGAGGAGTCCAGGATAGCAGGTAGCCGGTCTTTGGGGAGAAAACATCACCTGATGATGCCTTGATTTGGACATTTTCAAAGCTTCAAAACTGTAAGGTCCCAAGCAAATAAAACCGCATTGTAAAAGCCAACCCATTTCTGGTATATTGCATTTCAGCAGCCTAGCAAACTATAAATGAGGCTCTCAATACCTCTTTGTTGAATGAATGAATGAAT
>JAQZBX010058114.1:0-17809 GCA_029593785.1 Cabassous unicinctus
ACAAACTTGATAGATAAAATGGACTGATTCCTTGAATGATACTAACTAACTCAAGGAGAAATAGAAAGCCTGAATAATAACTTTATAGCTATTAAAGCAATTGAAGTAGTAGTTTCAAACTTTCCACAAAAGAAAATACATAGGCCAGATTGTTTTATTGGTGAACTCTACCAAATTGGCAAAAAAAACAAAAATCATATGAAATAGGACCCCAAAATGAAATACTTGGGTATATATCTAGCAAAATATGTGAAGGACCTGTATGTAGAAAAGTATAGAACACTTATGGATGAAAGAAACCAAAGATGATGTAAATAAATGGAAATGCATTCCATTTTCATAGATTGGAAGATGCAATGTTTTTACAATATCAATTCTTCCCAATTTGATGAATAGATCCAACACAACCCCAATCAAAATTCCTGTAAGCTTCTTGGTAGAAACTAACAAATTGATTCTAAAATTGATATGAAAAGGCAAAGGGCCTAGAATATATCCTTCTAGGTACTTTGTTCTTCTGAAAAAAAAAATAAAATAAAGTTGGAGGATTCATATTACCTGATTTTAAGACTTATAAAGCTACTGTAATCAAGACAGTATGGTCTTGGCAAAAGAATAGACATATTGATAAATGAGCATAATAGATAACTGGGAAATGGAGCACACAAATAGAGTCAGCTGATTTCTGACAAAGGCACAAAAGGCAAAACAATGAAGAAAGAGCAGTCTTTCAACAAATATTGCTGGAATAATTGGATGCCCACAGGCAAAAATAGTGATCCTAAATACAGACCTCATACCTTACACAAAGATTAACTCAAAATGGATGAAAGATATAAATGTAAAATACAAAACAATAAAAATTTTAGAAGATGACAGTAGAAAATCTGCATGAACCTGGGTTTGGTGATGAGTTCTTTTGGTATGACACCAAAAGCACTATCCATTACAAAATAGTTTAGGTGGGTTTTATTCAAATGGAAAACTTTTTCTCTGGGAAAGTCACTGCCAAGAGAATGAAAAGAAAAGGCACGGACTGGGAGAAAATATTTGCAAAACACGTTTCTACTAAAGGGCTTGTGTACAGAATATACAGAAACAACAACGAAAACTCTCAAAACTCAGCAATAAAGAAACAACAACAACAACAACAAAAAAAATTGAAAAGTGAGCAAAAGATCTGAACACATACTTCACCAAAGAAGATATGCAGATGGTAAAGGTAAGTATGAAAAGATGTTTAGCATTATTTGTTATTAGGGGAACACAAATTATAACAATGAGATGCCACTAAGTACTTATTAGAATGACTAACAGTAGAAAAAACCAACTAAACAAACAATAAAACACCTGATTAGAACAATTGCTGGTGAGAATGCAGAACAACAGGTACTCTTATTCATTTTTGGTGGTAATCCAAAATGGTACAGCCACTTTGGAACACAGTTTGATCATTTCTTACAAAACTAAATATCATCTTACCATACTATCCAGTAATTACTCTACTAGATGTTTATTAAAATGATTTGAAAACTTACCTCCATAGGAAAACCTGCATGCAAATGTTTCTAGTAGCTTTATTCATAATTGCCAAAAAACTTGAAGCAACCAAGGTGTCCTTCAATAGGTGAATGAATGAAGAAACTGATACACCCACACAATTGAATACTGTTCAGCAGCACAAAGAAAGGAGCTGTCCAGCCATGCAATGGCATGGATGACTCTGAAATACATATTAAATGAATGAAGCAAGTCTGAAAAGGTGATATACCATATCATGCCAAAGAATATGCCATTCTGGAAAAGACAAAACTTTAGAAATGGAAAGCAGGTCAGTGGTCACCAAAGCAGGGAGGAGTACAATTTAATAAGTGAAGCACAGGGCAATTTTAAGGCAGTGAAACTATTTTGTGTAATACTGATAAGGTAAATACGTGATACTATGCATTTGCTAACTCCACAGAACCTTACAGGACAAAGAGTGAATTAATAAAAGTAACTAGGGCTCCTTGGAGAAATGGCTTATTCTAGGACTGGGGCAGGGAATATGCGAGATGAGCCTGAAGCATCTTGTAGTGACAAAAAGTAAGGTAGTGCTAAAAAACAACAACAAGGACTCTAGGTCAAAGGGACTTAGGAGCCAACTGAAAAAGCTCTCAGTGGCCAAAGATGGAACAATCTGAGCTACAAAATAAATACAATAATATTGCATTATAACCCAAAGTATAAAATAAATATCCATGAGTCCATTCTAACATAAATCACTGAAATAATAAACAGGAGAATAGAAAAATCTCCCATATGGAAGAATTTCAAATAATGTATTTAAATATTCACCCCTCAAGGTGGTTTAGCATAATGCCCACCCTTAAGAGTGCATGCGACTTCGTTCCATAAAGTACAGTGTGAAAAGGGGGGAAAGTTGCTTCACAATAGAGAAACCTGGCAAACATGACTTCATGTGATGAAGATTGTCACCATTAGAGGTGAGTCATGTGGATAGGATGTGATGAGAAAGGCACTTTTCCTCTCTTGTCTTCCTCCCCCAAAATCCCACATCCACTGTCTAACGATGACAAAAACATCAGTCAAACCCAAATTTAGGGGCATTCTACAAAATACCTAACCAGTATACCTCAAAGTCTTCAAAAACAAAACAAGTCAGAAATTTTCACAGCCTGAAGGCGCCCAAGGAGACATGACTAAATGTAACATGGCATCCTGGAGAAGATGCTGGAACAGAAAAAGAATATTAGAGAAACTAGTGAAATCCAAATGAAGGATAGAATTTAGCTAATAATAATGTATCAATCTTAGTTCCTTAGTGATGACAAACGTACACAGTAATGTTAACAATAAGGAATATTGACTATGGGATGTATGGGAACTCTGTAATATTCTTGTAACTTTACTAAAAACAAACAAACAAAACCTGACCCATTTGCCTGACTCTCGGCCCATTGCTTTTGGGAAGATAACACAATAGTACCTTCTTATTCTATATCTTAACTCATCCAGGCATTTCTAAAAATGTGTCAATGTAGCATCTACATTTGTTTGATATTATAGTTTATTCTCTGATGACTGTTAGGCACTCAGTAGTCGCTCAATAAATATTTTTTTTCTAAATACTAGCAGAATGTCTTTCCTTAAGTTCTCAGCCAAAATTTTATTTTAAAGGAAAAACTACAGACACTAACAAATTGGAGCCTCTTAATTACTGCATTCAGTTACAAGAGTTATTGAAAATTCTGCTTATTTGAAAACAGAGAAGGACAAAAGTAATTCCCACAACAGACAGGCCAGAAGCCACGCTCTCCCATCAAACTTTTCCTTTTGGTCTTGTTAGAAACACTTTAAAAGGCATGAGACAGTTAAAAATGGAAGAAGACAAAAGAACAATACAAGCTAATTAACAAAATTGCTGAGTTGAATGGTTCATGAAGGTCTTTCCATTACAAAATTAATCTTGAGGTAGAAGAGAATGCCAGATTCTGGGGCTCACGCCTGAGAAGTTTCTTTTTCCTTGGAGTTTAACCCTGTCATTAACAGGCAGCTGATTTAAGTAGGTGGCTGCGGCGAATAGAGGTGTTTTTAGGTTTTACCTGTCTCAGCAAAGTCCCAATTCACAAAGGGTCTTAAAGAATTATATAATCACAGAATGCTGAATGAGTCAAGCTGTGAAGCTCAGTATACGTGTACATCTCAGGAACACGAGTCCCAGTTTTCATATGGCTGACAGAATAGTAATAGACTGCATTGTCAAGTATTACTTGACAATGGCAAAATCATCAAGAGTTTCTATATTGTCAGTCCAGGAAAAAATAGAGAGTAGAAACTAGAGTGACCTTCTTTCATCTGTAATGAAATGTGGGAATATTGTCCTCTGGCAGAGCCAGGAGGAAGAAGTAGTGACCTCATTGTATCACTAATGACATTATATTTAAACTTGCTTATATTTAAACTTGGAGATCTAACGGCAATCTTCTTCTCCCTTATAGCTTACCTTCCTTTACCACCATTTCCTTTATGAGAATAGGATATGTACTGAATGGAAACAAGCACAGAAGGTAGTTCTCAGAACGGATTAGAAAACTCTTAGTTTATCTGGTTGCATTGTATTTTCATTTCCTAGTTATGTACTTAACATGCTTATATCTAAATATTTGATAGCTTCCTCCTTTAAAGTCCTCTCACTTTTAGTGGTTAAGTACCTTGAAGCCAAGATCTTACATTAAAGTAGAATCTAATTAGACTTTTCAATTCAGAGTGACTGCTGAACTCTTTGAGATCCATTATAGAAATGTAGTGAAACCTTTTTTCCCCTATGTGGTAAAAATAGCAGTTATCTTTAAAAAAGAAAAAGAAAAAAAAAGGAAACGACATGAATTATCCCACTTCAATTTAAGCTCAAGGCACAGGCAGGTGACCCTGCCTCCTTGTCCTTCTACCTAAGAAGGAAGGTGGTTTTCAAATTTTGAGGCAGCAACCGGGAATGAGGAGAGTGTTGTCACTGCTTTAAAACCTTTAAATGCAGCGAACCTAAAATGCCTTCACACTGAAAGCATGAAAATTGCAGTAACTACTTCAATAAGCAAGTAGTTTAAATATAATTTCTGGCACCATGTATATATTCACGAGGAAAATGAGTTAAGAGAGACAGTATGTAGTTTTATAAAAAGGAAAGTATAAAATTCTAAATATCCTTGCCAGTGTGTATCTTTGAAAGTAATGTCATTAAAAAAAAGAAAAGAAAAGAAAAGAAAAAGGATTCGCTATTAAGGAGGCTCTGTATTGCTTCCTAACCTACATTTGGCATCTAGCTGGCTTTGAGAAAGAGAATAGAAAAATCTTATAACAGAAATCACTATCATTAATATCAAATGAAGCATGTCAAGCTTACAACTAGGAAGTAGGAAGAGCTGGGGCTGAAAATTTAAAAGTTAAATCACTGCTGAGTGAGATAAGCTTGAAGACGCTGCCCATAAAGCTGACAAGCTAGGTAGGTAATGAAGAGTAGAAATCATGGCCTCCAACCCTCACAGAGCAGCAGAGCTACCATAGGGGTTTGACACCTTACCCCGCGACCCTTGCCATTATTTGGAAAAAAGATCGAGAAGGCCAGATGCCATATTTGCTCAGAGTGACTAATGTAGGACATTAATAGACCAGAGGTTTCATACAACAATGTGCAGTAATTAGCTCCATTAGTATGCTGGGCAGTGACATCATTGCTGAGCATTGACAAATTATGCTTCTCTTTACCATGCACATGAATGTATGAAAATCATGCTTATAAAAATTATTCATAATTGTTTCAAAGCAATGATATATCATGAAAAGGCAGAACCAGCACTCTAGTTATCTAACCAGGTAACTTATGAAATCCTCAGAAACAGATCGAGTCCAGTGCTGGATGACCATTTTAGGGAAACAAGCCACATGCCTTTGGTTTAAAAGCCCTCCGTTTTTGCAAATTCTTTCCATATTTTCTCACCTCCCTTACATTTCAAGGTACACGAACAAAGATCCTACTTACAAATAAATTTACATACATAGGACACAGGATTAGGCCTTAAACATGTCTCTTTGGGAGACAAAGCTCAATCCATAACAGACTGCCCTCTGGATACCAAAAAGCTAAGTCCTTCCAACATACAAATTACATTCACCATATCCCAACATCCCCAAACCCTTAACCCATTTCAGTAACAACTCTAAATCAATTATGGGTATGGTCCATCCTAGAACAAAATTCCTCTCCATCTGTGGACCTGTGAAACTATCAATTATGTTACCTGCTTCCAAAATACAGCGACAGGATAGGCATAGGATAGACATTCCCACTCCACAAGAGAGAAATTAGAAGGAAAAAAGGGGGCTACAGGTCCCAAGCAAGTCTGCGAAGGCATCTAATGCTGGAGCGTGGATTGGTTAAATGGAAAAGTAAAAATCCAACCAGGAAAATAGCAGGAATTATCCCCTCGTCAGCCTTCTTCCCATGGTTTACAATACGTTGTTTAGGCAGAGGCCTTTTTTATTTAAAATAAACCTTAATGGATGCTTGCTATATAGAATAGGTAAGTATGAACTCCTTTGGTTAAGGTGGGATGGAGGGTTTGGAGGTTGGGGTGGGATGCTGAGGTGAAGAGACACTTCTGAAGAAGATCTGGAGTCTTGGAGGGGAATGTCGGAAAGCTACTTCCCGGTTCCACCCTAGAAACTCATCCTCACCTTTCCATTTCCTGCTGGGAATTAGCACCAACCACTAGCCCCACGTGTTTCTTGTCATAGCACAGCTATGGGACAAAGTGCAACAATAAGAAGTTACCAAATATGTCCCAAAGTATCCTGTTCTTATATTAAAAGATGCTGAAATCCTAAAATGAGGTTCTTCGGATAGTAGCATACAATGTAGATAATCAGATCACCCCAGCCTTTATAGCCCAACTCTACTGGTGTCCTGAAATCAATAATTAATGCAAAATTTAAAACCAATTTTGGCTATTTGGATCAGGAAAGTCAGAGAAGAAACAAGAAGAGAAAGAGACCTTGGTCTTTTCTAGTACTTGAGTTGGACTAAGAAGGGGCCCATTTTAAAAAAATTGTCAGGATGCAATAGAAAGAGGAATTTAGTTAAACCTCTGGGTTCAGGTCCTGATATCAGCATTTGATGGTTGAGTGATTGTATATATCATTTAGTTGCTCTGAATTTCAGAGACGTTATCCACAAGATGAAAATAATAGTAGTGCCATCCTTTTAAGGTTGTTTTAAGGGTAGGCTAAAAAACTCTCGGAAAGATACACATTCCTGAGAACTTTGCCCCCTTAATATCTCACTTTATATAAGACCAAGACTGACAAAAGTCATCTCTATTTTGAGTTACCTATCGAGGTGCCAACCTAATGTGGTAATAACATAAAACACAGTTTAAAACTTCAGTCCAAAGTTTTAGAAATTCCTGAAACTGAAATTTTAATTTGGAGATATCTATACAATTTTGATTTTTTACATAATTAAAGCTTAATTAATATTTATGTAATAGTGCATCCATTTTGCACAAAATTCAACCACACTGACTTAGTGCTTTGTAAAATGTAATTGCCACCATCACCATTTTTATCAGTTCAGGCAAGTGAAAGCTATTTTCACCTGTTTTCTCTCCTCTACACCTCCAAATGGCATGGCTCCTGGTATATGGGGGAAGAGTGGGCTACATGGGAGTGGTTTAGTGACAAACCCTAGTGATCGTGGCTATACAATTTCTTATATTAATCAAATTGGTTTTTAAAACTCATTCAAAAGATATATACATAAACACATAGAAATTGTTTTGTCAAATTCCCAAGCAGTACTGTCGGAGATGCACACAGGGTAAGATAAAGTGCATACAAGCCCAAGTAGTCTTCTTGATGTACCACGTAAGTGTCTTAGATCAAATAGGACATTTCTACGTGTCTGCTTAAGCTGTTGGTTCAGAAAACCACCTGTATAAGACACTGACTCAAGCACGGAATCTCAGAAGAATATAGAAAAGGTTTGTTTGCTTCTTCCTTTATTAGGTTTTTGGTTTTTTTGCTCTCATGGTTGTTTCTCATGCACCATTACCAATGATATGATAAGACCCTTCAAGAATGGGGAGAGGATGATGGCATATAGATGAATCAAATATAAAAAGGGCGTTTACTTCTTCAAAAGGCACAAGGTATACAGAATTCTCTGTCATCTGGCTATAATTAAAGTACCAGAAAGCATCTTCCCCTTAGCAATTTCTTTGGCTTCTATCAAAAACTTTGAGAAAGATCTATATCCAAGGAAATACTAGAAAAACAATGCTCAGGTATACCATGAAATTATTTTTAAATGTGTCATCCATTTTTATAAGGTCAGTTAGAATTTTTTTTTTTACATTCTTTCCAACAACACAATTTTTGTTGCTTCAAAAATGTTCATGTGATTCTTGAAATGAAATTATTACTGCATTTCATCCAAGTACCAACTTGGCCATTTTACTCATGAAAAAAAGCCTACATATATTTTGGCAAAATTTGTCCAAATTCGATTTCTTTTTCCATTCAAATGAGGAAACTGATTTTTTACCCTAGAAAACCGAGGCTTAACAATGCCACGGGGCAGTTTTGGCTGAGTCAGAAGGGATGGTAAAAATGTGAGGAGATAGGTTGAGTAGTAAAATTACAAACAGATTGTAGTTAATGTCTGTGGAGATATTTGGCATCCCCCCTTCAATTTTCCAATGTTTCATAATGCATATCCATTTTTCTCCCCATTCGGTTTAGATTTGCAACACCAGCTCTAAAGACGATGATTCTATCTTCCAAGGTCTACTGTAAAAATGATTATAATAGAACAAACCCTGCCCCTTAACTCTCTAGGCTCTTTCTCCTACTACTCTTCTTGCTTCCCTCACTCTCCAGCCAAACTGGTCTCCTTACTCTGACTCAAGTACTCCAGGCATGTATCATTTTAGAGTCTATGCATTGCCTTTCCACCTTCCTGGAAATCTCTCTCCTAGAAATCTGCAGGTCTAACTCTCCAACTCTCTCACCTCCTTTGAGTCTTTCCTGAAAGTCACTTTTTCACAGGACCTAACCTGAACACCCTATTTAAAACTGCCTCACCTATCCAAAAAACATACCAAGCCAAACCTAACCATACTATAGTTTTTTTCCTTTTCCCATAACACTTCTAACCATCTGATGTACTATATAACTTATTGTTCATTGTGTTTATTTTTATTGTAATATATGTATCTCACATATGAAATTCCCACTTCAACCATTTTTGAGTACACTTCAGTTGTATTAATTACATCTACAAAGCTGTGCTTCCATCAGCACCATCTATTGCCAAGTATTGTTCATGACCCTAAACAGACCCCTGAATCTATGAAGCAATAACTTCCCCCTTATCCCCTAATCCTGGTCTCTGGTAATCTCTAGTATACTATCTGTCCCTATTAATTACCTTATTTTAGATATTTTATATAAGTGGAATCATACAATATTTATTCTTTTACACCTGGTTTATTTCATTCAAATAATACTTTCAAACCTCATTCATGTTATCATATGGCTGAATAATACTCGTTTGTATATGTATATACCAAATTTTATCCCTTTATCTGTTGATGGACACTTGTGCTGTTTCCACCTTTTGGATATTGTGAATAATGTTGCTATAAACATTTTGTACAAGTATCTCTTTGGGTCTCTGCCTTCAATTCTTTTGGAAATATATACATAAGTGAACTTGCCAGGTCATATGCCCTTTGTTTAACTTTGTGAGGAAATGCCAAACTATCCCTCACAGTGGCTACACCATTTTACAATTCCACCAACAATGTACAAGGGTTCCAATTTCTCCACATCCTTACCAACACATTATTTTCCATGCTTAAATAATAGCCATCCTAGTGGGTATGAAGTGGTACCTTTGTGATTTTGATGTGTATTTTCCTGATGGCTAATAATTTTGAGAACCTTTTCATGTTCTTATTGGCCATTTGTTTATCTTTTTGGAGAAATGTTTATTTAAGTCATTTACCCTTTTTAAATTGCCTTATCTTTTTGTTGTTGAATTGTAGCAGTTCTTTGCGTATTCTGGATATTAAACTCATCAAACATATGATTTGAAACTATCTTCTACCATTCTGTAAGTTGTCATTGCACTTTCCTGATTTTCAACAAGGGTGCCAAGTAGGATAAATGGGGAGAGAATAGTCCCTTTAACAAATGGTGCTGGGGAAACTGGATAAACATATATAAAAGATTGAAGACGGACTCCTATCTCACATGATATACAAGGATTAACTCAAGATGGATCAAGGACCTAAACATAAGACCTGAAACTATGTAACTCTTAGAATAAAACATAGGGCAAAACCTCCATGACCTTATATTGGGCAACAAATTCTTAGATATGACAACCAAAGGAATAAGCAACAAAAAATAGTAATGAAATAAAAGGTAGACAAAGTAGACTTCATCAAAATTTAAAAAAGAAAAACTTTTTACATTGTGCTTATTTTTAATTGTCTGTCTCCCTCATCTAGATGTAAGGTCCAGGAGGAAACTAAAGGTCTCAAATCAATGACTATACATCTACCTTTAAAAGCTAGCAAAACAAGAACAGATAAAACCCTAAATAAGGAGACAAAGGGAAATAATTAAGATCAGGTCAGAAATAAAAGTAACAGGAAGCAGAAAAAAATAGAGAAAATAAAGGGCAATAAATATTTCAGAAAAATCAATTAACCTCTAAAAAAACAGATTAGGAAAAAAAGAGTATAAAAACCACCAATACCTGGAATGAGAGAGGTAACATCAGTACAGATCCTATGGATTTAAAGAATAGGAAAATGTAATGAATAACATTATATCAATGCATTTGACATTTTAGATGAAATGGACAAATTACTTGAGAGAAACAATCACTGAAGAAATACATAATTGAAATAGTCCTGTATATTTTTTTAAAAATTGATTTGTATTTCAATTCTTTCCATAAAGAAAATTCCAGGCACGATGGTTTTCCATTTAATCAAGATTGAAGGAAGAAATAGTTCTAATTACACACAAACTCTTTGAGAAATTTCAAGAAGAATTTATTCTTCTCAACACATTCTATGATTATTATGGGACAAAAAAACGGATATTTTAAGAAAAATGCAGAATAATATCCACCATAAACCTAGAAAAATTCTAAACAAATTTTAGCAAATCAAATCCAACAACAAATATATATATAAAGGATATATATATATAAAAGATAATACACCATGACCAAGTGGGGTTTCTATTAGAAATACAAGGTTCATATAATTTTATAAAATTGATCACTGTAATTTACAATTAATAAACTAAAAAATAGAAATCATACAATCACTTAAATAGAATAAAAAAAAATATTTGACAAAATCCAATATTAATTCTTATAAAAATACTCAGAAAACTAAGAATATAAAGAAATTTCCTCAATCTGGTAAAGGAAAACCTACACCTAATATATTTAATGGTAAAAGACAGAATGCCTTCCACCTAACATCTGGGAAATGACAAGAGTATCTACTCTCACCACTTTGATTCAGCATTGTACTGAAGATCCTATCCAGTTCAATAAGGAAGAGAGAGAGAGAGAAGAGATCTATATTAGCAAGGAAAGAGAAATTTTTTTTTTTTTAATGAATAGAATTTTAGAGACCTAGGGAATACTAGCCAAACTTCTAATTTTTCATATTTGGAGTCCCAAGAAGAAAAAAAAAAGAAAGAATGGGACAGAAAATAGTATTTAAAGTAATAACGGGCAAAAAACTTCCAAATGTAGTGAGAGATATACATTTAGGATGGAAGCAGTCCAGCAAACCCCAAATAGAATACATAAAGTCAAAACCAAATGTAGCTGTATTACCCTCAAACTCGGAAACCAAGGTAAAAAGAAGATATTTAAAATAACCAGAGATACCAAATATACAGGTGAACAATGATTTAAATAATTGCTGACTTCTTAACTGAAAATGCTGGAGATCAGAAGATCATGGAATGACTTCTTTAAATTAGGGAAAAAAACAAACAGACAATACAACAACAACGACAAAAACTTCCAGTCCAGAATTTTATACCTAGCAAAAATATTCTTCAAGAATTAAGACAAATACAGGCATTTTCAGATAGAAAAACTATGAGAATCTGTTGCCAATAGAAATGAACTACAAGAAGTAATAAAGGAAGCTCTTTAGGCTGAAAGAAGAGAAGAGATAGACACTAAGTTATGGCAGAAAGAATGAAGAGCACTGGAAATGTAAATAAAAGGGTAAATATAAGGGATTGTTTTTTTCTTCTCCTTAGGCAGACAGACAGACAGATAGATACAGCTATAGAGAAACAGAAAGAGAGGAAGATATAGATATAGATATTTGTCATAGTTTATTCAGATTCTGCTTGTACTTTTCAGGAGGGCCTTTCTTTTTATCTGTACAGCTGCACTGTCAAGAATATGCCCTTTGAATATCAATTCTTATTTTTTATTCACAAAGCCAATTCATAGGCCCCAGTCATGTTAATGTTTGCTTGAGGATAATTCCCAATTAAAGAAACAAAGAAGTAAACCACTTTATTTGTAGCTTACTATTTAATACATTTAAGCATCTTTATTCAGAGCTATGTGTGCCTGTTTAATTCTCCTTGGCAACATGGTTTTCTCAAAAATGTTTCTAGACTTTTGCAAGGATCTTAACAGAAAGAAAGGCACAAAGCTATATATCTATAGCATCTGGTGCTTTTTAACACTGGCTGCTGTCATAACGAAACCCTTAGATCTCCATGCCTTAACAAAGCACGAGTTTCTCAATCACTTATGGTGAAATTTGAAATTGATTAGGATATGGAAGAGCTATCCAATCATTCCAGAGGGCAAGCTGACAAGGGCTCTGTCATCTTCAGTCCGAGGCTCCTAAGGTCACCTTTGAGATTCACATCCGGCTGGATAATAGCATGATGAAATCCACGCTGTTCTAAAGACTTCAAAGTTCATGGTGCCTTTGAAGATGACGAAGAAGAAAAAGGAATGTGGGGGGTTTACAATAAACAACGGAGAATGTTAGTTTTATGTCGTGCTCTAGGCCACAATTTCCCATAATAAACAGCTCATTCATATCCTTCTTTGTTACCAGCAGTGCGTTCTCAACCCAATTAGCCTACATAATTGAAAATGCTCATGTATATTAGATAAGCAGATAGTTGATGGACAGTTGGGAAGCAAGAATGATTAGAATGATGGGCATAACATGAACTAAACAATAAATGAAAGACAAAGTGGACCAGGGATCTTAGATATGAATACAAACAACAGAAGTGATGAAGAAAATAAAGCATGGATATATAACAGTGAGATTTTAGACCTCAGGGGAAAGATAAGTTGGTCCTTTGAAACTAAAGATTCAGTAGACATTTTAAAATATAAATTGTTTGGCTTATATGAAATATATTCAATCTTCAAACTATCTTTTTAACTCTCTGTCCCTTTAGACTCTGACCTTTTGGTAGCCTCTGAAGTCTCCAGGGAAAATCTAAGCTTCAAAAGGCTCAGTTTAAAAAAACACTGGCTGATATGTAACCTGAGATCATGTCTATAAACAATACCTTTATTGTAATGCCTACTGCCACCACCAATCAATTTATTTTTGGTAAAATCCCACTCATTTTACAAGATCCAGTTCTAAAATTACCTCCTCTTTGAAACCCAGGTAGAAATCGTCACCCATTCTTCTTTTTTTTTTTTTCCTTACAGTATTAGATTTTTTTTCCAATTTGAACATTTTTAAAATTAGTTTATTTCTGCCCCTTTTATGAACCCATAATTACCACTATACTTGATAAATATATGTCCCAGAGACTTAAATCTTTGGTCTGTCCATGTGCCAGTCGAGCCCTGAATTTCAGCAGAGTTGCAGCACCTACTATCCAGTTCACTGGACTCACCCAGGACAACTAACAAAGAGATGATGATGGACACCCATTCTTCTTTAATCCCATTTAACCATGCCTGACTCACTAGTATGACAGTATCACATTGTCTTTCTGTCAGTTGTATAATAGTCTTTTAGCTCTCTTGGCTACTTTATTTCTTTAGTGACAAGTACAGTAATGAGTCTATAGCATTTTTTTCTGTAAGTGGAAACTGAATGACCACTTCACTGAGTTGATTTGAATTGACTTTAGTTGATTTGCATTGAGTTGAGTTGACTGAATGAACAGAATTTAAAGAAGATTCCAGTGTGCTATGACAAATGCCACAAACTGGTTGGCTTAAACGACAAGCATTTATTCCCTCATGGTGTCATATGCTAGAAATCCCAAATCAAGGCATCGGCGAGGCTTTGCCTTCTCCCCGAGCGTTCTGGCGCTGGCTTGCTGCAATCCTCGGCTCCTTGGCTTGCACCTCTGCCTCCCATCACAGGGCAGTCTCTCTTGGCGTCTGCTCTTCCAGTTCCAGATGACTTCTGGCTTCATCCTGTGTGGACTTCTCCAACTGTCTGAATTTCTGCTTATAAAGGACTCAGTATTACGGATTAAGATCCACCCTGATTCAGCTGACCACATCATAAGTAAAAATAACTTCCAAAGGTCCTATTTACAATGGTTCACTTCCTCAGGATGTGGATTAAGATTAAAACCTGTCTCTGTTGGGTACATAATTCAATCTACCACAAAGAACTAGGGGGAAAAATGAATAACTTGCTGAAGAAAAGATTGAAGCTCAGCTGAGCAGAAGTAGTGGGGAAGTGCGGTGAGGAGATCTTCCAGATTTCTTGAATTGCCCAGGCATGAAGCATTCAGGTGCCAAGAGAAAATGGAAAGAACTCTTAATATCACAAATCCCCAACTTATGTCTAATTGGATTCAGTATTGACGCTTTGAGCTGATGATTGTATATTACTATATGACTTCTATGCTGTAAAAACTTCACAATGAGTACTAAAGTTGTTTCTGTGCATTGAGAATTATGGATCTCAGGATTGTAAGACTGGTGCCTCAATGTTTGGCAGATTTGGAGAATGATGAGAAATTTGTACCAAAATGAGGAAGACACCACATTTCTAACACAAGATGGGAAAGAAGAAATTCTCAAGACCTTGTATTATAGCAAATAAAAACTGCAGGGAAAGAAAGGGAAAAGAACATGGTAAGTTAAGGAGCTTTTCTGAGAACCCACTATTCCAGGCACCCTTACTAGAATCTTTTAACATGTGATATCATTATATCTCCCAACAACATGGAGTCATTATATGAAGAAAATGAGACCTGGGAAGGTTAGGAAGTGTGTTCAGGATTGTTCACAGTTATGTTCAATTTCAAAACATGTGCCCTAGCTAAGAAATGAAACAAAAAGGGAAGTGGGTGTGGCTCAATCGATAGAGCTCCCGTCTACCATATGAGAGGCCCCGGGTTCGCTTCCCAGGGCCTCCTTGTGAGGGCAGGCCGGCCCGGGCGGCGCGGTGGGCTGATGCAGCGGGACCTCACGGCGGGGGGGAGATAAGCGGACACAGAGGAAACACAGCGAATGGACACAGCAAAACACGGGCAGCAAGGGGGGGGGTTAAATAAATAAATAAATAAATCTTTAAATAAAAAAAAAAGAAATGAAACAAAAATCTGTAGGTTTTGACATCAATTCTTTTACAAAGACAGTTCTACCTACTCTGCCCAGTTTCAGACATGACATTCTCCACAAGAGCTTTCATTTAAATACAGCCATATAAGTTTAGAAAGTCTTGATATTTTTAAAAAGTTTCTATGTTTGTTCATATATCACTTTGATTCATAAAATACTATGCGAAAGCATTAGTAAATAATGGCCAGAGGACTTCTGGGTAGCCACAGGCAACGGCAAGTGTCCAACCTTCCCAAATCTCCCCCACAGTATGAAATTACTTCAAGTCTATGAACATTAAAGAAAAAACACACCCTCAAAATTACTTGAAATAGGAAAAATAAATGGAAGTGCCACAGTCACACATGCTCCTACCCGCCTCTGCCCGCTGAGTGCCCGCAAACGCTGACCAAGCAAAATCTCCAAGGAAGTCGGAGCAAGGGGCCGGTAAGGAGCCTCAGCATGAGTTGGTGTGATCACCAGAAAAACTAAAGCCACTTAAAATTTTGAGGACATTTAAGTAGCTGGGCAGATCAGACCAAGAACTACACAGAAGGGATTTCAAAGTACAAGTGTCTTAAAGGGAAAGATGCCCTAAAAATGAGATAGATGCCCTACAAAGGGTCAAGCTCAAAATTTTAAAACACTGACTCCACTTAAAAGGGTAAGATTGTTTAAAAGGACAGAAACTATTTAAAGCAAAACTATAAACACATAGTTTGTGAGGCACGAAAACCACTAATATCAAGGAAAAGTTCTCTTTGGCAATTGCATGGTAAAAGGGAAAATAAGAAAATTCACAATTTAGGGTCTTGAAAAATAAAAGGAAATAAAAAGTCCAGAGGACTCATAATCCTTACCCTACTGACAAAACAAAGAAACAAACAAAACACTGATAAAGTACTGGGCCTTTGCTAGACTGACATAAAATGACGCCATTCACTTAGGAATTTGTAAAAGTCTTCAATATTAGACAAATGAACAAAAGAAAATTAAAGTCTGCAGAGAACTATTGCAGAAAATCTGTAAAATAATTTGAATAAAAATCAACTGAGGAAAATCTCCTCCACCAATAAACCATGGAGCAGAAGAAACTGCATGACAACACTCCAAACAGATTAAATATACTCAAACAAGCATCTTAGAATATGAAACAGGAGCTTGATTCAGAAGTTCAAAAACTAAAATACAAATGTACGAAAACCAGAGAGAAGTAAAAAGGTTGATTGAACTCAGGACAGAAATAGAAGAAAAAGAAAAATTACCTCATATGTGAAAAATAAATTACAAGGTGCCTTAGGGAAAATAGACTCAAATGAAAATTTAATAAGGAGAATTGAACAAAGACAGGAAAACAACCAAGAGATAAAATGACAAAAAAAAAAAGTAAAAAAGGTCAAAAAGAAAATAGTGGAGATAGGCAAAGAGAGAATAATATTATGTTATTGGGTTCCTAATGACGGAAAACAAAACAATGGAACAGAGCTAATATTTAAAATGCAATTCAATAACAATTTCTGAAAATTTAAAAAAATGACCTGAATATACATATTGAGGATACACAGACACCTATTAACATTAACTCAGAGCAATAGACTCAAGATACATCCTAGTAAAACCAGATTAAAAAATAATATAAAATCCTCAAGACTTTCAGCACAAATAATTTACAAAACCAAATGAATTAGCCTAGTATCAGACATTTGAAAATCTACATATAAATGGAGCAGTTAAAAATAATAACTCAATGAAATAAAATGTGAACTAAGGATTTTATATCCAGCGAAGCTGTCATTTCATATATCAAGGTTATAAGAAAACAATTTTCAACATAGAAGAACTTAAGGAAATCTGCATCCATCAGCCCTTTTTAAGGAAATCAAAGGATATGCTTCATCCAACTAAATGATGGCTCAAAAAAATGCAGCAAAAAAAATCATGGTGAACATTATTTAAAATATATAATTGTACATATAAGTCTAAAACAAAAATGTGGATCAAAATGGAAGACTACAAATGTAATAAATTGTGTCAGAGTAAAAATAAATGCAACTAAAAATGTGGGAGGAAAAAGGAGAGCTGAAGTAGAAAACAGGAAAAGCTCACTGTTCTATAACTAACAGATGGGCGTGAAAGGATAATGAAAAAAATGGGTAAACCAGATATTGAAAGTTTAAATAAGAAACATAAGAACTAAGAGCTTTTGAAAACAAAAATACAAAGGTAAGTACTAGAACAAAAATACAAATTTAAAATACAATATAATAATTATTATTATTATATATTATTAGGCTGGTGTAAAAGTAATGATACTTTTGCATTGTTGAAATTTTCCATTTAATATTGGAATACATTCTTAAAGAAATGTGGCTATGTTATACCTCATTTTAATGTGCATTTCTCATTTCATGTTTTTTTGCTAATGACTTATTACTTGCTGTTTATTTTATATTTATTTTAGACTATGGAAATGATGTTAGACAAAAAGCAAATTCGAGCGATTTTCTTTTTTGAGTTCAAAATGAGTCGTAAAGCAGTGGAGACAACTTGCAACGCATTGGCCCAGGAACTGCTAATGGACACACAGCGCAGTGGTGGTTCACGAAGTTTTGCAAAGGAGAGGAGAGCCTTGAAGATGAG
>JAQZBX010058115.1:0-17805 GCA_029593785.1 Cabassous unicinctus
AAAAGTTAAAATAAATAAATAAATAAATAAATCTCTCATATGTAAGTTAAAAAAAAAAAAAAGTTTCTATCAGACATGAACAGCCTGGAATTCTCCTTTCTAAAGCTAATCTGTCCCCTCTACTTTGGATTCTATTTCTTCCATTTTGCAGGAATTTTAAATTCTTGACTATCCAAGCCTCTATTACATAATAAACATGTCTTTCTCAAAAAAAAAAAATGAAATCAGGGATGTTGCTAGATATTGCTGATATTAAGGGATTATGAATGAATGCTATGAACAATTGTCTGAAAACAATCTAGAAAATCTAGAAGAAATGGACCAATTTCTAGAAACAGGAAATTTATGTAAATTGAGTGAAAAAAAATAGATCTCCCCAAAACTATAATAAGTAAAGAGATTAAATTAGTTATTAAAAACCGCCTAAAACTAGAAGTCTAGGATCAGACAGCTTCCATAATGAAATCTATCAAATATTCAAAGAATTAATTACAATACTTCTCAAAACCTTTGAACTTGATGTCAAGATGTGTCTTCCAAACACATTCTATGAGGCTAAAGTTATTGTGATACCAAGCCTACCTAAAGACATAAGGAAAGAAAACCAAGGACCAATTTCTCTCATAATATAGATGCAAAAACCCTCAACAAAACTATCATATTGAATCCAAGAGAATACTAAAAGAATTACCCACCAAGACAAAATAGGATTTATGTCAGGATACAAGGGTGTTCAAGTTAAGAAAATCAGTGTAATATACCACATTAACACAATGAAGAAGAAAATCACATGAAAATCTCAATTGATGCAGAATGTGTGAATGATAAATTTCAACACCTTTTCATGATAAAAAATACTTTAAAAATTAAAATAGAAATTAACTTCCTCAACATGATAAATAACATATATGTAAAAACACAAGTAATCTTAATCCTCAATGCTGAGTGAAAGCCATCCCCTTGAGGTCTGGAGCAAGATAAGCTTGCCTGCCTGCTTTCACTATTGCTATTCAGTATTATACTAGAAGTTAGAAAATTAGACCATAAAACTAATTCAAAGGTACCCAAATTAGAAAGAAAGAAGTAAAATCTGTTTAAGAGATGTGATGATCCTTTTTGTAGAACATGAGAAAGGTTCCCCAAGGAAAATCTAGAGCTCATAAATGAATCAAGCCAAATGAAACCTATGAGATTAACAAGCAAAAATTAGTTGTATTTTATACAACAGAAACAACATTAACTGGCAATAAAAACATCCATTCATCATAGCATCTAAAAGAACAAAATACTTAGGAATAATTTTAATTAAACAGGTTTCACAATGCAAACTTACAAAAAATACTGCAAGAAATTAGAAAAGATCTAAGTAAATGGCAAGGCAATAGATGTCACTACCACCCAACATTATCTATAGCATCAATGTAATTCCCTTCCTAGTCATAAGAGTATTTTTAACAGAAATGGAAAAGCTGATCCTGATTTATATGGAAGCACACTTCACAAGGACTCCCAAACCATTTTTTATTTGCTTGTCTCTTGCCTTATTAAACTGTGAACTGTTTGAGCAGAAGCAAAATATCTTACTCATCTCTTCATTCCCAGAACATAATTTACTCTTTACACTACAGTATTGATGAATAAATATTTGTTGAATGACTGAGAAATAAATGAGTGAGTGAGTTGAACATATATTGCTAAGATTTGGGGAGAATGAAGAAGCAGGGAGAGAAAAGGAAATCCTCTTGAGAGAGGGAAGCCCCACATAGGAGAGCCAACTCCAGAGGAGACAGATTGGGAACAGAATATATTTTAGAGTACCCAGAATCTCTCTCCAGAATCAGTGATAGAGGAACCATTTTGGGAAACCTTGGCTTATTAGAGTTCACATCTAAAGAGAGGTGACTTCCTCCTGGGAAGGAAGGAGTTCACTGGGATAAGAGATGAACATGTAGATCTATGGCTGTCTCCCAAGGGAAAAAATTGGCACAAGTTTACATTGTGTTTTTCTTTATTATATCCAGAGAACTAAATATCTCATAGAAATGAGAGACAAAAGAATACTTCATTAACAAGTTTCATGGGAATGAAATCCCTAAAGACATGTATGGCAGTTTGATACTACTTATGAATTCCTTTGATTGATTTAAATTCAAAATTTTTAAATTTACTTGATTAAATCAAGATTAGGGTTTGATTCGAGTACATCATTAGGGTGATTCAGGGTTGAGTCCATGTCCTCTTGGTGGCCTATATAAATGGACACTCACTCAAGAAAATACACAGGAGAAGATACGCAGAGGAACACAGAGAGATCCATAGATATAAAAGAGTAGAAAATTTGGTTATTTTGGTTCTGCCATGTGACAGAAAGGAGAATGCTCAAACAGCTAAATCCCTGGGAAGAGAAATTAGCCCTATGCCAGCTTACAGCTGAGATCAGAAGAAGCTGGGACCACAGAGCCTTATGAGGAAAACGGAAGGTTGAACCCTTGCAGAGATCAGCAACCATCTTTGGTGAGAAAGTACCTCTTATGATACAGTGAGTCAGACTCTTTAGTGTCTAGTAACTGTAAGCTTTTACCCCAGATAAATACCCATTATAAAAGCCAGCAGACTTCTGATACTTTGCATTAGCATCCCTTTGGCTGACTAATACAGCATAGAAACGCTAAATACTTCTACTACTCTTTCCCAAGTCTGCTTTACTAATCTCTGGTGAAGAGATAACATATTTGTGTCTTCTAGAGACCTCCTGGGTGGTTTTATCTCCCTTTTCTTCCTGGGAGCAGACCTTCCAATTTCATCCATTATTCAAGGAATAGTCTGTATGGGTGAACTCAGAAACTGCCTTGATAATTTCTGGGTGAGTCAAGAACCTTCACAGGTGCTGGGGGAATGTGATATGGCCCAATGGACCCTTTTTATTGCTAGCAACTTTAGGGGATGAACAAGGAAAACACATAAAGAGAGTAAAAATTACAATGTCCTACAAGTTTAAAAGCTTAATTGGAGGAAGGTAACATATTTGCTTCTCTGGCCTTGTCTTTCACTCATGGGACTTCCATCTCTTAGCAATATTTTTATTTGTTTCACTACTTCTTCTTTCTCTACAATTTTTGGAAGAATGTGGTTCAAGACATTCATCCATTTTTTTCTTTTAGTAGTTCAACCAACATTTAGTCTTCAAATACTTAATGTGAGGAACTAAATAATAATCTGGAAATGAAGAAATGAGTAACACATTGTTCCTTCTACAAAGAGATTACATCTAACAAGTTAAGAGACATAGAAATGAGTAAAAGCAATATCCTGAGCTAGCTCTGAAATGCTTGTGAAGAAGATCTAAAACATTGGACTCATCCTGTGGAGGTCAGTGAAGGCTTCAAATGGGAGCTGATGGTTGTACTGAGGATTGAAGGAGGAATTGGAGAAATTCCATGAGTACATGGGGTTAGAAGCACAACAAAAAAAGAAAACAGCAGCACAAGTGTGGGTTCAGTATAACCTTAAGGTGTGGTGAGGATTTAAAAATAGTTCTTAATATCTGATAAACAATGAGGGGCATGCATGAAAAGTAGAAAATGAACCTGGCCAGGTTGGTCACAGTCAGATAACAGATAGCCTTGTGTTCTATCCACACATTAGATATTTATGTCTGAGGTTATTGGAGAGTCAGTGCGGTGTTTAGAGACAGAGATGTTGATGAAAATTCTTGCTCTGTGGAAAGATCTCTCTGAGTTAATATAACTCTAGCTGCTGTCAAAACTTTGGAGAGATGGTAATGGATGAAAATAGAACAGTGGATGTGGGGAAGGATGTGTAGTGAGTGAGTCTATGTGGGGTTGAATAATAATGTATAAAGTATTCACTATTAATACTAGGCACAATGCCAGACATTTCATATTCATCATTTTATTTAATTATTTCAATTACTCTATGAAATCGAGCAATTTTCCAATGCATTTAATTGTGTCTGGATTGAATCTTGGAGTTTGATGTTCCTAGGATTTTGCATATCACTAAAAATTTTACTTCTTAATAAATTTAATATTTTAGAACAATGCCAGACTTACAGAAAAACTAGAATGATATTATATAGTTTCTAAGAACCTCTCATTCCTTTTCCCCTGTTCTTAACATCTCCCACCTTACTTTTATATGTCCTAAATTCTTATTCCCTTTGTGAGTGTAACAGCTTCTCAGTTCTCCTTGTTTTTGATGACTTGGATGGTTTTGAGGAGTGTAAGTCAAGTGTACTGTAAAGCCTCCTTCAGTGTGAATTTTCTGATGTTCTTCTCATGTTTAGAATGGGTTTATGGGTTTTTGGAGGAAGACACCAGAGATAAAGTAGCATTTCATCACATCATATCCAGGGTGCATCCTATCAATGTGACTTATCACTATTGATGTTGACGTTGATCAACAGTATTTTGAGGTCCCCCCGTATAAAGTTCCTCATTTTTCTGCCTTCCTTATATCATCTTTGGAAAGAAGTCACTAGGTGAAGCCCATACTTCAAGAGTGGGATTTATGCTCCAAGGCCTTGAAAGAGCAATATCTACAAAAATTATTGATTTTTTTCTGCACGAGAGATTTGTCTCTTCTTATATACTTAACCAAAAATGTATTTGTATCAGGATGGATTCATATCATTTATTTCATACTTTGAGTTGTGATAAAATACTACTTTTCTTTTTGTTCAATTTGTTCCACTTTTGTCCATGGAGCTCTTTCATCTGCACTCTGTATCTCTTTACTATAACCCCATCATTGAGGGGTTTGTTTTAGCATGTATTTACTTTTATATATATATATATAAAATATATGTATATATATGTATGTATATTTTTAAAAGGTACTTAGATTACCTAAATATTACACAGAAATTACAGGGATTCCCATGTTCCCCACCTCCCATACCTCCCACAACATCCCACACAAACATCCTTCATCAGTGTGGCACATCACTCGCAATGGATATACACATCTTCGGGCCTTGCCATGAAGCACAGACCACAGTTCACATCATAGACCACACTCTTTCCCACACAGTTCTGCATGTTATTTGCTGATGTAAAATGGCCTACATCCATCACCACAACACCACTCAGGACAACCCCCAAGTCCCGAAAAAGCCCCTGTATTTCATCTGCCCTTCTCCTCCCTGCCCTGAAAGCGTCCAGTGGCCACTGGTTCCACCTCACTTTTATAATTTCTTCCATTGCTTGAATCACAATATGTCTACAACAGAATACCATTAAGTCCACTCTAGTCCATAGCTCTTCCCCTAATCCTGAGAGGACAGGGATGGTGATGTCCACTCTACCTCCAAGTTAGAGAGAGCTTATACCCCATGGATATGGTGGAGGGGATTATCCTGCCTGCAGCTGCAGGCCCTCTCCATTCCCTGGGTTGGCCGTTGCCCATCGTTGTCTCCTCGCCAGGTGACTTGGGTGAGTCCATTGATCTGTAGGGTAGGAGTTGCAGCTCCACCGATATTCCAGGCACAGCTGGCACATAGGTAGGCCAGAGGCTCCAGTGTCTGGAAGTATACCTAAAAACTCCTGCATCACATATAGGTTTGAATAGAAGGGACTGATGGACTATGTGCAGGGAGGACTTATTTGAGTCCAACTCTTTCACTCTCAGTAGCACAGATTCACTTTTTGGTACTACAAGATATGTGAGGCACTTCTTGGTGTTTCTTTCTTAGAGTAAACACTTTCTCCAAGAAGATACTTATTGAGAATGGTGTTAAATTACAAGGTCTGGGTACTATCTGTGCTCCATGCTACTGCTCCTTCTAGGGCCACTCTGCAAAGAGTGTCAGGAAATATATGTGTGCATACTAAGCTATGTATATACACATGTTTAGAAATATGTCTACATACAACACTCTGTATTTATATTCATCTACAAGAGTTCATACCAATGTGTCTAACTCTAAATCATTATCATATATAATATCCTAGCCTCCTCCCATTGCTTAACTGTAAGTTCCCACTTCACAGAGAGAAAAACATTCACTCATCTTTCAACTATCTATGAAACTTGATTCCAGTGTGTATGCAAAGAAGAATTAAAATTGTTAATCCATACATCGTGGAATGCTACATTATTAGAGTATTGTACTTTTGCACAGTTTCTTTTGACTTCATTTTACAGACTCTATTCATATCCAATATTACTTCTTTCAGCATATTTGCCCCCATCCCTTGCTGTCAGGGCAAGTTACACATTTGTAATATATTAGATAGATTTGCAACATTTTCATTCTATCTGGGTTCCCTTGTCTTGTAAATGATTTACTTGCATACATATGGTTCACACTTTCTGTTGTCATGTTCAATGGGTTTTAACAAATGCATAATATCTTGTGTCTACAATTACAGTATCACACAGAAGAGATTCATCTCTCTAAAAATTCCACTGTGCTTCACCTATTCAACCCTCCTTCCCTCTCCCCAGTCCTTTGGCAAATAGTGAACATTCTATTGTCTCATTGATTTTCCTTATCAAGAAGGTCATATAATTGATATTATACATTTGGAGAATTTTAAAACTGGTTTCTTTTAATTAGAATTAATCATTTCAGAATCATCCATATCTTTTGTGGCTGGATGAAACATTTCATTTTATCTAAGTAAAAATCTAGTTTACAGATATAGCATAAGGAGTTTATCTATTCACTATTGAAAATCTTGGTTGTTTTCAGATTTTGGAAATTACAAATACACATGCTATAAATATTCACATTTGGATATCTGTAGTTAATTTTTATTCATTTTTAAAGAAGCTTTATCATTGATGTAGAGGCAGTGGCCACTGGAGGTTCTGAGGGGTAGGAAAGGGAAAAATAGGTTTAATATGGGGACATTTTTGGGACATTGGAACTGTCCTGAATGACATTGCAATGACAGATTTAGCCCCTTATATATCTTGTCATAACTTACACAATTGTGCAGGATAAATTGTAAACTACAATGTAAACTATAATCTAGACTTGGTGGCAATGTTCCAAAATGTGTTCATTAATTTTAAGAAATGCACCACATTAAGTATATAAAAATTATTAGAAAAGGAAACAAATCCTTATTTACGTAAATGTGCATACAAATATATATTTAGCCACAATCTATTTCTCAGGTGGTATTGTGAGATTGTGACCCTGCACTTCAGAAATTCATTGTGTGCAGAGCTTAAAGAAATATTATTGTTTAATAAATTGTCAAATATTATAATAATTCCATTTTGTTTTGGGGGTTGGCACTACTTCTCTTGCTCTTTGGTTCAGTGTATTAAAATAAAGCATGAATTTATTTTATAAATTAAAACATATATATATATATATTTACATATAAAGAAGCTTTAGATTACATAAATGTTACATAAAAAAAATATGAGGGATTCCCATATGCCCCACTCACTCCCCCTCCCATGCTTTCCCCCATTAACATTCTTCATTAGGGTGGTACATTTGTTACAATGGATGAACACATATTGAATCATTGCTGCTAACCATGGACTATAGTTTACATTATAGTTTACACTCTGTCTCACACAATATTGAAGGTTATGATGAAATACATAATGGCCTGTATCCATCATTGCAATGCCATGTAGGACAAATACAATGTCTCAAAAATGCCCCCACACTACACCTATTCTTCTCTCTCCTATTCCTCAGAACCTCCAGTGGCCACTGCCTCCACATCAATGATAAGAGTTATTCCATTTCTAGAAAATTAATGTCTAGAGTAGAATAATATGTCTACTTTATTCCATTTTTCATTCCTCAATCTTGAGGATTTTTGGATGTTGATGCCCACTCTACTTCAAATTGAGAGGGAACTTAGATCCCATGGGATATATGGATGTAAGTATCTTGCTTGCAGTTGCAGACACTCTCTGTTCCTTGGGATGGGTGTTGTCCATCATCATCTCCTTTTCAGTTGTTCTGGGTGAGTCCAATGAACTGGAGAGAAGGTGCTGAAATTCAGGGCTTAAGTGGCACATGGAAAGACCAAAGATTTAAGTCTCTGGGATATTTATTTATCAAATATAGTACTAATTATAGGTTCAATTAAAAGGGGCTGAAGAGCCATATGTAGGAAACCTGTAAGTTAGTCTAACTCTGTTACACTGGGGAACATAAATGCCAAAATAATGCCCAGTGACAGGATGCTGAATTCCTGAGCTGTCTGCCCTCCATATCACTTCTGGATGTCTCTATAGCCCTCAGGAGCCCCAGTATTTGAGACAGTGTTTACTATGGCACTCAATGAGACCCTGCTCAGACTGTATAACTTCTGGAATGAACTCCCCACTCACTTTGCAATCTCTTAGCCATAAAAACTCACTTGTGTTTAACAATTTATCCTTTTGCCAAGGTTCTTTTCAAGATGCATTGCTAGTTGGTACTTGGTAATAATCCCTCAGTGCCAAAGAAGCTCATCTCTGGGAGTCATGTCCAATGCTTGGTGAATCTAGTGCATTTATATGCTGAGATTGGCTTAAATAGCGACCACATTTGAGCAACAAGTATGCTTTCAGAAGGTAACTTTTAGGCAATATATAATACTAGCCTGTTTCAATTTCACAAGAAAAGGTTCATAACTGCAATCATCAATATCAAAGGCCTGGCATAAGGGTCTGTCTTTCTTTACTAGGCACTGCCTTTGTAGTTGGGGGATTCTTGCTATTCTATTAGAGAATGTAGCAGAACCTCCCAGGATGAGAATTCAAAATTTTGTTGGTTATTTTGTGGATCTTCACCACCTGAGAGAATGCCCCATTAACACTTGAACATATTCATATGCCATAGAGGCATGCCCCAGGTGAATCCCTACCCATGTATCACTCCATCACTGGCACCCTGTACCAGTGCCCCCCCCTTGCCACTGTTGTCACCCTTCTGTAATCCAAAACCTCTCCAAAAATGAAGCCAACAAAAAAACAAAATACAATTAATAAAATGAAATAATAGTAATTTTTGAAAGAACCAATAATATTAAAAACTTTTTAAAAAATTGAAATAATAAAAAAATTTAGATATTGTATCATTCACTACTGTAAGATTTGTTGTCTTTATGTTCAGTGACATTTTCTTCCATGTATTCCCCCATTGCCTGAGTTTTATTTTTCATTTTATCCTCAAAGAAGCTTTAGAATACAGAAAAGTCACTTAAATAATATAGGGGATTCCCATATACCCAATGACCTGCACATGTTCCCCTCTCCTCTATTAATAACACTTTACAGGCAGGTGGTTCATTTGTTACAGTTGATATACAAATACTGAAGCATTGCGACTAACCATGATCAACTGTTTACATTATGGTTTACATTTAGAATTGTACACTTTTATAGATTTTGATGAAATTTGTAAGTGGCTTGTTTGTATATTGCAAGATCATGCTGAGCATTTCTAGCGACCTAAAAATGCCCTACGTTCCATCAGTTTTCATATGACTGCATATATCTATCAGCACAATTGATGGATTGTATGGTGAGACTATGTTCAGTTTTACAAGAAACTCCTAAACTGTATTCTGGCTTCACCATTGTGTGTTCTTGTTAGCAATGTTTGAGAGTTCATTGCTCCACAAACTCACCAGTATTTGGTATTGTTAGTGTTTAGGCTTATATCTATTCTAATAAGTGTGTGATGATATATCATTGAGGTTTTAATTTTGCAATTCCCTCATGACAAATGATGAGCTTCTTTTTGTATACTTATTTGTGAAGTGTATAATATCTTAGGTGAAGATTCTGTTCAGATCTATCCCCATTTTTAAATTTAGGATTTGCTTTCTTATTTTGGAGTGTTAAGAGTTATTTGTATATTTGGATAAAAATAATTTATCAGATGTGTTTTGTAAATATTTTTTCCAAATCTGTAGATTTTCTTTTCAACCACTTGTCAATGTCTTTCACAGAACAGAAGTTTTATATTTGAATAAAGACTAAAATCTATTTTCTTCTCTCACGGATCATGCTTTGGGTGCTATATCTAAAAACTCATTACTATGCCATGGACCCCTAGATTTTCTTTTTGTTTTATTCCAGAAGTTTTACAGTGTATTTTACTTTTAAGGACTATGATTTATTTTGTTTTAGTTTTTATGAAATGTATACAATCTGTGCCTAAGTTCCTTTTTGTTTGGCATGAGTGCATCCTATTGTTCCAGTTCCATTTGTTGAGAAGAGCATACTTTCTCCATCAAATTACCCTTGTCCTCTGTGAAAAATCAGTTAAACACATTTTTGTGAGTCTGTTTGTCTATTTCATAAAAAGGATACTGTTTAATTGTTGTGTTTTTATAATAAGGGTTGAAATCAGGTAGTATGGTTCCTACAACTTGTTCTTCTTCAGTGATTTTTAGACTATTTCTTTTGATTTTCCATAGAAACTTTAGAATTATTTTGACAATATCCACAAAATGACTTCCAGCATTTTGAATGAGATTAAATTGAATGTATGGATCATAGAAGGAAGAAATGGCATCTTAGTAACTTTATGTCATGCAATACATGAATATGCAATATATTTACAAATTTATTTATTTTTAACATTTCTTTAGTGGCCTATATGACTCAAAATCTCTCATTTTCCTCATTTTCAAGTGAACAATTTGGTAATATTATATATATTCAAAATCTTGTGCTACAATTACCTGCATCCATTACCTCAATTTTTTAAAAAGATAATTATATTATATAAATGTTCCACAAAAGCTATAGGGATTCCTATATGCCCCACTCCCCACACCTCCCACACCCTCCCACATACACATCCTTTATTAGTGTGTCACATTTATTGCAATGGAAAAATGCATCCTAGGGCTTTGCCATTACTCATGGACCATAGTTCACATTGTATTCTACAATCTCTCCTACACAGTTATGCATGTTATGTGATGATATCAAAAGGCCTATATCTGTCATTGCAGTGTCATTAAAGATAATTCCCAAGTCCTGAAAAAGCCCCTGTATTACAACTATTTTCCCTCTTCATGCCTTCAGAGTCTCCAGTGGCCAGTGGCTCCACATCAATGTTGCAATTTCTTTCATTGCTAGAATCACAATATGTCTATAGTAGAATACAAGTAAGCCCACTGTAGTCAATAATTCTTTCCCAAATCCTGAGGATTCTTGGATGGTGATGTCCATTCCCCTTCCAGTTGAGGGGTCTTATAGCCCATGGGGAAGATGGATAGGACTATCTTGCTTCCAGTTGCAGACTCTCTCTGTTCTTTGGGATGGTCATTGTCCATCATCATCTCTTTGTTAGTTGTCCTGGGTGAGTCCAATGAGCTGTAGAGTAGGTGCTCAACTCTGCTGAGGTTTCAGGCCAAGATGGCATGTGGACAGTCCAAAGACTCATGTCTCTTGGATGTACAACTACAAACTCCAGCACCAAGTACAGATTTAAATAGAAGGGTCAGATGAGTCATGTGTAGGGAAGACATACTTGAGTCCAAATCTGTCATTCTCAGAAGCACAAATTCCAAAGTAGGACCTACTGGAAAGGCACAGAACTTTTGAGCAATCAGCACTGATCTGAGGACCTGGGTGTCCTCACAGCCCTCAGGAGCCCCACTAGTTAGGTTAGTATCCACTTCAGTAGTTTATGAGATCCTGCTGAGATGTGCATAAGCGTTACCTCTGGGATGACCTCCAGACTCACTTTGAAGTCTTTTAGCCACATAAACTCATTTCTCCATACCTTTTCCCCCTTTTATTTGAGGTCTTTTTCCAGTTGCATTGCTGTTTGTTGCTTGGTAGTAATCCCTCAGTACCAGGGAGGCTCATCCCTGATTGGGAATGTACTTATACAATGAGTTTGGCTTAGAGAAAGGCCACATTTGAGCAACAAGGAGGCTCCCAGGAGGAAATCTTTAGGCACCCCACAATAGGCTGATTTTCAATTTCAAGAGCAAAGGCTCATAAGCATAGTCATCAATATAAAGGGCCCATTAGTGGATCATCCTCCTTCACCAGTCATTGCTCCTGGACTTGGGGAACTGTTGTTACTCCATTAGAGAATGTGGCAGAGCTTTCCTGGATGGGAATCCAGTATTCTCTCAGTTATTGCGTGAGTATCCACCCACTGTGACAATTCCCCATAAACATTTGAGCATTTTTATATACTTTATATGTATGCCCAGGTGAACTTTCTCCCATGTATCCCCCATAATTGACACCCCATAAAAATGATCTTCCCCTGCCCCTGTTGTAACCCTACTGTGATCCAAAGCTTCTACCAAAATGAAACCATAAAATTGCCAAATCCAATTAAGGAAAATGATATAATAATGATAAGTTTAAATATAAGAAACACACTACATAAAAACTTAAAAACACTAAAAAATGAAATAAAATAAAATAAAATAAAATAAAAAGATTGGAACATTAAAAAATAATGAAAAATATTTCATTTTTTTTTACATTTTGCCTTTCATCGCTTTAATATCTGGTGTTCTGTTTGTACAGTGGCATTTTCTATAATTTATTCCCCAGTGTCTTACTATTTTTCATTTTGTTCTCAAAGAAGTTTTAGGTCAAAGTAAAGTCACATACAGAATACAGGGGAATCTCATATACCCAAAACCCTCCCCTTTTTCTCCTTTCCATATTAATACCTTTTTATATATGGATAGTATCTTTGTTATAAATCATATACATATAGTGAAACATAGCTATTAAACATGATCAATGGTTTACATTATCTTTTATACTTTATACCATACACTTTTATAAATTTTTTTGATAGTTAATATGGCCTGTGTCCATTATTATAAGATCATGAAAAACACTTCCACTGCCCAATAAATACCCACAATTCAATATATTCTCCCTCCACATCCCCTCAGGGTCCACGGGAACCCCTGGCTTCACTCCTTGGGTAGCAAGATTCATAGTTATATGCAACAACACTGAAACCTTGACATACTGCTTTTTCCTTCCCTATTAGGAATGGCCCATGCTCTCAAGAGACTGTTGATGGCCAATTGGGTGGATTCCAACTTTTGAGCATTAGTGAATAATGCCAATATGAACATTGCTGTGCATATATCTGTTCATGTCTTTGCTTTCATTTCTTCTGGGTATATACCCAGCATTGGAATTGCAGGATCATATGACAGTTCTATAGTTAGTTTTTTGAGGAACTGCCAAACTGTATTCCACAATGGCTGGACTGTTCATCATTCCCACCAGCAGTGGATGAGGGTTCCCATTCCTCCACATCCTCTACAACATTTACAGTCCTCTGTTTTTGTTTTTTTTTTAATAAGTGCCTGTCTAATGGGTGTAAGATGATATCTCATTGTAGTTTTGATTTGCATTTATTTCCCTAATAGCTAATGATGTTGAGCATCTTTTCATGTGCCTTTTGCCCACTTGTATTTCTTCTTTGGAAAAGGGTCTTTTCAGGTCACTTAACCATTTATGAAATGTGTTGTTTGTTTTTGATTTTCGAGGTGTTGGATTTCGTTATATATGTAGAATATTCCTGACAGATATATGGTTGCCAAATATTTTTTTTTAGATTGGGTAGGTTGCCTTTATACTTACTTGATAATATCCTTTGAGGTGCAAAAGTTTTTAATTTTGAGGAGATCCCGTTTATCTATTTTTTCTTTTGCTGCTCGTGCTTTGGGTTTGAAGTTCATGAAAACATTTCTTATTACAAGTCCTGTAGATGCTTTCCAAGGTCATTATAGTCTTGGCTCTTATATTTAGATCTTTGATGTGTCTTGAGTTGATTTTTGTATAAGGTGTGAGATGGTATTCCTCCCTCATCCTTTTGGATATGGATATCCAGTTCTACAAGCACCATTTTTTGAAGAGGCAATTCTCTCCCCAGTGCTTGGTGGGCTTGTTGAATTTCATATGACTGTATTTGTGAAGATCTATATCAGAACTCTCAATTCAGTTCCATTGGATGGTATGTCTATCCTTGTGCCAGTACCATGTGGTTTTGACCACTGTAGTGTGTGGTATGTTTTAAAAATGAAATACCTTCAATTTCATTTTTCTTTTTCAATGTGTCTTGAGCTATTTGGGCCCTCTTGCCCTTCTAAATAAATTTCATAGTTTTCCAATTCATTAAAAAATGCTGTGTTAATTTTTATTGGGATTGCATTAAATCTGTAGGTTAGTTTGAGTAGGGCAGACATCTTAATAATGTTTATCCATAAACAAAGAATATTCCTCCATTTATTAAGTCTTCTTTGATTTCCTGTAATAACGTTGTGTTGTTTTCTGTATATAAGTGTTTTACCCATTTAACTAAATGTATTCCTATGTATTTGATTCTTTTATTTACTATTGAAAATGGTATTTTTTTCTTGATTTCTTCCTCAGATTGCTCATTATGGGTGTGTAGGGATGCTTCTGAATTTTGAGCATTGATCTAATAATCTGCGACTTTACTGAATTCATTTATAAGTTCTAGAAGCTTTGTTGTAGATTTTTCAGGACATTCTATGTATAGGATCATTTCATCAGCAAGTAGTGAAATTTTACTTCTGCCTTTCCAATTTGGATGCCTTTTATAACTTTGTCTTGCCTCAGTTCTTGAGCAAGTACTTCTAACACAATGTTAAATAGGAGCAGTGATAGTGAGCATTTTTGTATTGTTCCTAATCTTAGAGTGAACGCTTTTAGGATTTCACCATTGAAGATGATGTTAGCTGTGAGTTTTTCATATATAACCTTTATCATGTTCAGAAAGTTTATTTCTATTCCTATCTTTTGCAGTGTTTTTTTTTTTAATCAGGAAACAGTGCTGAATTTTGTTCAATGCTTTTTCTGCATCCACAGAGATGATCATGTGATTTTTTTTTACTTTTGATCTGTTAATATGGTGTATTATATTGATTGATTTTCTTATGTTGAACCATTCTTGCATACCCGGGCTGAAACCCACTTGATCTTGGTGTATAATTTGTTTAATGTGTTGTTGAATGCAATTAGCAAGATTTTGTTGAGGATTCTAGCATCTAGCTTCATTAGAGAAATTGGTCTGTAATTTTCCTTTCTTGTGGCATCTTTCATTGGCTTTGGGATTAGTATAATGTTGACATCATAGAATGAGTTAGGCAATGTTCCATTTACTTCTATTATTTGGAAGAGTTTAAGCAGAACCTGTGTAAGTTCTTTCCAGAATGATTGGCAGAACTCAACTGTGAAGTCATCTGGTCCTGGTCTCTTCTTAGTTGGGAGGATTTCGATGACTGAATCTATCTCTTTACTAAGAATTGGTCTGTTGAGTTCATCAATTTCTTCTTTCATAAATATAGGCTGCTTGTGAGTTTCTAGGAATTTGTCCATTTCCTCTAAATTATCTTTCTTGTTGGCATATAAGTTTTCAACGTATGCTCTCATGATATACTTTATTTCCATGGGGTCAGTGGTGATATCTCCTTCCTCATTTCTTTTGTTGTGAATTTGCATCTTCTCTCTTTTTTTCTTTGTTCGTCTGGCTAAGGGTTTGTCAATTTTATTGATCTTCTTGAAGAACCAGCTTTTGGTTTTACTTTTTCTAATGTTTTCTTATATTATATTTCATTTAATTCTGCTCAAGTTTCATTTAATTCTGCTCAAATCTTTGTTATTACCTTCTTTCTACTTCCTTTGGGGTATTTTGTTGTTGTTTATCCAATTCCCCCAGGTGTGTTGTGAGGTGTTCGATTTTAGCTCTTTTTTCTTTTTGGATATATTCCTTTATGGCTATGAATTTACCTCGCAGTACAGCTTTTGCTGCATTCCTTAGGTTTTTATATATTGTGTTGTCATTTTCATTAGTTTCAAGGTAGTTATGGATTTCCTTTGAGATTTCCTCATTGACCTACTGTTTGTCTAAGAGTGTGTTGTTTAACTTCCATATCTTTGTGCCTAATCTGGTTCTCTTGCCCTTACTGATTTCCAGTTGCATTCCATTGTGGTCAGAGAAATTACTTTTATAATCTCCATCTGTCTGAATTCATTGAGATTTTTTGTGACCTGGCATGTGGTCTATCTTGGAGTATGATCCATTTGCACTAGAGAATACTGTATATCCTGCTGTGTTTGGGTGTAGTGTTCTCTATATGTCTATTAGCGCCAGATCTTCTAATGTATTAAAGTCTTTGTTTCTTTATTGATTTTTTATTGAGATGTACTGTGCAATGTTAATAATGCTGTAATAAAGTTTCCCACTTTAATTAGAGATATGTTTTGGGAGTCTGATGGCAGATTCCCTGCAAGGAAGAGGGATCCGGGAGAGTGGAAAGTGATTTTTTGTTGCAAGTTTAGGCAACTCGGCTCCCCTTGAATATTGGATGGGACCCTGACTCGACAGGGTGAAGGGAAGGGGATTCCCGCTGCCTGGTGGTCACACCAAACCACTTACATAAAGAGAGGAATTGCATCAGTGAGGTAGCAGTGACAGGCAATGATCAGCACAGCTCCAGCTGAATGCAGGGAATCTAACCTGCCCAAGGAAAAACGGGTGGATAACCTTCTGTAAGGCAAATCAACCCAAGGGCTGAGAATAGCTCAGTGGAAGAATTCCTGCCTAGCATATATGATGATCCTGGTTCAATTCCTGACTGTTCCTTAGGTTGAGATCCACCAGATTATCAGGCATCCAGCTGAAACTTTATGATAGGAAACTTAAAGACATTTTCTTTTATTAGCTTTTCTTGGATGTCTTACTTTTTAAAAAAAAGTTCATTTTCTTTAATTTCCCTTACTTTACTCACTAAAACCAAGTTCAAAACCTGCAGTGGGCATTCTGCAAGGTGAGTGATTGAGGAAACCCCACAGCATTAGAAGGTCCTTAGGGGTCTAAGAAAGAAGGATGTTTTTCCATGTTTATTATTTTTTTCTTCTGTCTCCTTTTTTTTTTAAAAAAAAAATGAGTTGCTGGTGTCTTCTTTCCTGCTTGTTTTGTATCCCCTCCCTTTCTTTCTCTGCTTGTTTATTTTTCTTTATGTTTCTTTTATTCTTTTGGTTACAGGTCTATTCTAAGTACGCTATTTCTTTCACTCTTTCATCTTTATATCTTTTGTTTTCTGTTGTTTTTCTTTCATCCTACCTCTTTTAATTGTTCTCCAATTATTCTTGTTTGTATTTCTCCCTCTCTCCCTTTTTCTCTGTATACTTTCTTTTTTTCACTTTTTCTTTCTTTCTTTTCTGTTTTCTTTTCCGCTCTTCTTGCCACTCCAGCATTTTAATTCATTCTATGTATATTTTTCTCTATTCTATTTATTGTTTCATTGTTTATATTCCACTTTCCCAATCATATTCCTCTTTGCTTCTTGTACATGTTAATTTTTCAATTTCCTAGGTCTTCTATATTTGCTCTCCTATTTTTACTAATACCATTGTTCTATTTCTTTTTTATCTTCCTATCTCTTTCCCTTTCTCTGGTCCTAATTTTTTTCTTTCAAAGGAAGATAAGCAGATCTCTCTCTTTAAAAAACAGCTGAGTGGGGACAAGAGCTTGCCCAAGTTAGCTCTTTTGGGAACCCACATTGTAAGAGGCTTTGGGGAATCATTCTGGAGGGAGCTGGAAAAAGAGATAAATTCCTCAAGGTGCTGCTCACTTGATATTTGGTTACTGTGTTGCCTGTTCCTTGATTTCACCTTGATTTCTGTGTATTCAGATTTTGCATACCAACACTATCCCTTTTCCTTTCCTCACCATTTTATCTTCTGATTTCTGTTGTTGTTCTTACATTCCACCTCTCTTTGTTTAGTCCTCAATTTTTCTGGTTTTTATTTCTACCTCATCTATCCTTTTATCTTTCTTTT
>JAQZBX010058116.1:0-17806 GCA_029593785.1 Cabassous unicinctus
TTTTTTTTTAACAATGTGTTAAAGGTTTATTTATTTTTTTTAATTTCTAGAATTCTCTCTTTTTAATTTTTGAGCATTTAAACACCTCTTTATTATGTAATTTCCTTTAAATCATTTGACTTGTCTGTTGTATTCCCCATTACAGTATTTTTTAAAATATATGTTTTAAAACATGCTTTGATTACATAAATGTTACACAAAAATTATAGGGCAGTTTCCTCTTGAATGTTGTAGACACCTCTTCCCAGAGGAGTTAATAAGTAACTGAATTATTGCCATGCGTGAATGAGCCACTTTACTATGTGCATTTGGGTTTGTCTCTGTCAATCCTGGTGGGTTCCTTTTCATGATTCAAGAATGGGCATGCTCCTCATTGGCTAACACATTCAACATGGCGTCCTAGTCCTGCCACCTTCTACCAAGCTCTTCATATTTGATCCATGAGCAGCCTCTCAGATTGAATTTACCCACTGGATGCCAGTAGCACTCTATAGTTGTGACAATCAAAAATGTCTCTAGGCATTGCCAAATGTCCCCTGGGGGACAGAATCACACGGTTAGGAACCACTTTTCTAGCAGGAGAAGCTGTATTTCAGGGATGTTGCCTAATGACATCCTACAACATTTATTTTTGTGTATGGGGACTTCATTTTTAATATTTGCATACCTGGCTTCTACCCAACATGGCTAATGGGTTGGATTGCACACATAAGTGAAGTGACACTGAATATAAGCCCTCTCTTCATCTGTGTTTTGGCCTGCAGAGGGAAGGCATAAACAAGCTTGGAAAAACCACTGGATTTGGACTCCATTCTGTGGTTTGCCTGCCAGCCCTGTACTTCCTAGCTGGGTGATTTGGGGCAAGTCGCTTAACCTTCTTGAGCTCTTTTCCTCATGTGATTATGAGGGAAAGGAATGTTTGTTGTGAATGAGCATTAAATGACACCTTGAATGTGGAGATGTTTGTAAAACATTACTCATATATTAAGTGGCAATGAGAAGATTTAGGTCTAATTACCAGCACTTGAGGTTTTCTCAAATTCAAAAGTGTGGAACTCAGCACAGTATTTCTAGACTTGTATTTGGCCAAGTATATTACCCTTGTCATTTTTCTGCCCATAAAATTAATCTTCCCCTCTCTCATTTTAAATTTAATGTCCCTCTTTTGGGTGACCATGGCAATACCTCCTTTGGGCCGTTGTCTCTGCAAGATTGGTCACTAGTTTATGACTTCTGACTGGCAAGAACCAATTTGTTTTTTGTGGTGAGGTGTCTCAAGAGCTGTCAAATATTTTATAAAAATTGAAACCATTGACACCTGCTTTTTCCTCATTACCAGTGCTTGGAGAGGTGTATGGTGATTAGTGCATAAGGCCTAAATGTGGCTGAGATGCAAATAGATGCACATAGATGAACTTGGGGGTAAAAAGTCTGTGAGCTCTTTGGCAGAGCAAAGCCCAGCTGGGCCAGTGCTTCATTTTGCAGAAGAGAACACTGAGCCTAGAGAGGGAACATGTCTGAGATCTCACAGTGAGCTAGTGGCAGCAGTGAGATTGCGTCCCAGGCTTTCCAAGTGCCCAGGTTCTCGGAGCAGTACTCAGGCGAGTTCAGGCTGCGGTCTTGGATGGTGAGAGGGAAGAGAGCAGGCCCTGCTCCATCACAGAATGCTATTGCTGCCTTCTCTTCTCTGCTGCCTTGGAGGTCTCATGAAATCTCCTTCTGCTCAATAATTTATGGATGGAAATTCACCAGAAGACACACAGTACATGGTGTGATTTTCACTGACTTTTATAGCAGGACATCTTGAAGAGAAAAGGCATGAGCATGAAGGGGCTCCAGTTTCTGTGTGAACCTACGGAAGAGAAGATGACTGAAACCGAGGCTCCCTCTGTTTCTTCAGTAACCTCAGATACTCTCCCAATATTGTGTGTTCTTATATGATCATCATTATTTTTTAAAAATATTTCCCCCCACCTGCATGGCACCCTCGTTGTGGCCCGCTCGCTGTGTCTGCTCAATCTGGGACCTCCCATGTGGGAGGAGGGCACCCAACTGCTTGAGCCACTTCCTTTCGCTCCCTGGTCATCACTATTGATATCAGTTCTTAGTGTTATTAATGATTGCTGTTTGAGTGCTTCCTATATGCCAGCGCATGTGAAGTGTTCAGCATAATGCATATCTCATTTAATCCACCCACAACTCTCCAAAGAAGGCCCTATAACTATATCTGTTTCGTAAACAGGTTCAGTAACTTACTCAAGGTCACAGAATAGGAGGAGGAGCTGAGATTCAAACCCCTCTCACTGATGTGAATTCTAAGGAGGCTTGTTCTGGGTCTGTAGATACTGGAGTGGTCTTTACTCTGAGTGGTTACTGTAAACACCTTCCTGCTCCTCCTCTCCCACCAGGATGCCTTTGTAGCCCCAGGGCATTTCCTCTGAGGCTGACTCCAGAAGCCCTGAGGAGTCAGCCTGAACCCTTAGAGACTGAGGCCTGGATTTTGGTTGGACAATTCCTTAACCTTCTGGAGCCTCCTCTTCCTTAGCTATAAAGTGGAGGTGACAGTTTTTAATTTTATTGTTAGGTGAAATACTTCATATTGAGAGTGTTTTGTAAACTTTGAGTCTAGGTGGGGTTAGGAAACTAATGATTACTCAGGGACTAATCCTTCACCCTCCTGATTAATGAAGAGGGTGGGAGTAGGGAATGTTCAAGGGAATGAAAATACAGAGACAATTTAAAACAAAAAAGGCAAACCAGTCTCCCTAGCTAGTCATTTGAAGGGCTTGACCCAGCCTTTCACCATGCAGTACAGTGACAGCGGCACTGGTGGGTGAGTTTCTGCTCCCCCATCCCCCGAGGAAATGCTCACAGGCATTGATCAGGGACTGGGGGTTCTGGCAGGTCCCAGGGAGGGCCCTATCTTGCCCTGCAGCAAAGATGGAAGCTTGAGGGGTGGGGGCAGGTCTTTTAAAGGGAAATTGCCTAATAAATACTTCAGGTTATAGTGACCTTGAGGAAAGCATGGAAGTTATAAAATTATTTTTTTCATTATGAAGGTACTATAACTACATTTGGATAATAAAGAAGAGGGGGGGAAAGTATCCATATTAATTTTACCTTAATGTATTTTCTTCTGGATTTTTGGAGGGAAGTGGGGGAATAATAATTTTTATTTATTTTAAATAGGTATACGTAATATGGTATAAAATGGCCTGGGAACAAAGGAGTGAGAAATAAGTCTTTTTACAGAACTTACTCCCCCCCCCACCCAGAACTTTTAATCATATTGTACATATGATTTTGGCTTTCTCAGTTAAAATTACTTCATGTTCATATGTCTAAACAACATTTCTTATTCCCATTTTAAAAGTTAAAAAATTTTTTTAAGCAATATATGCAAGATATTCGTGGATTTTAAAAATTCTTAATGGAGAGCAATACACTAAAATAGTAACAATGATGGCATATTACAGGTGATTTTTATTTTTATCTTTTATGCTTTTCTTTATTTTCTAAATTTTCTGCAATGAGCAGGAATATTCAGAGGAGCATGCAGAAGAATTATTAACTGTGATCTTAGAATTAACGTTTTGGCCTATTTTTATTCAGTATTCGTTCTTTGCACTTTATAAACATAGTTGAGATTATAGTTTATATACAATTTGGGTTGTACCTGGTTTTCATTTAGCATAAACATTTATTAAGCTTAGATTCTTTATAAACATTGTTTTTAATGGCTATACAATGCTCTATCAAGTAGATATACCATATTTTACTTAGACATTCCCTTATAGTTGGACAATTAGGTAATTTCCAGTTTTTCATTGTTAAAATAATGCTATGATGAACAATTTAGGAAATATAGCATTTAGAAGTGTTAACCCTGGAAAAATCAGTCTGTATTTCTGAAGAGTACACAGCAGGCACTCAGCAGTTGCTTGTGCTTAGCAAATGAGTGGACATGAGTGAAGGAGTATTCTGTAAATGATTTCAATAAATCACAACATGAAAGAATAAAGAATGTTTTAAGGCAATAGACGCCTGTCAAGGGGGACCCCAAAATGGACTGCAAAATCCAAGCCTGTCATACTCTGATAGCTTCATGGTTTTAGAGATAGGTCTGCAATTTAGGCCATGAGAGATATCAGGGGAAGATAGTGAATTGCAAAATTGTGCAGCAGGAATGTACAGCTTGCTCTATCTTTGTATCACGTTGAAGAATCAAGTGGCTGCAATACTTTTCCAGTCTCTGAAGGTAGACAAGAAGGACAAAAACCTAAAGTACTGTTTGTTGTCTGACTGTGTGCTGCCCCTAACAACTGCTGAAAACAAATCAATTTGTGTAAAACTGCAAGGGTTTTCTTAGCCTGGTTCTCTTTTTCAGAATTGAATGGGAAAATTGAATTTCTGTGAAAAATGTCTGTCTTTATTTCTGCCTGGTGCACTCTGTAATTTGGACTTTGTCGGAACAGCCTGTCTTTATTTTGAATTTGGAGCCATTGGCTCCCCTTTTCTTTCTGCTGTGAGCTATTTATATGCCAAGAGGCACAAGTGGAGGCCTTTTCACCTTCTCACTCACGGCTTCAAGAAATAAATAAAGGAAAGAAACATTCTCTAGAATCTATAATCCGTGAGTATTGGTAACAAAGAAATGAAAAATGTTCTAACACAGACAGACATCTGTGTAGTGGTAGTAGGTGATGGATGGGCAATGAGATGCTCGGCTATAGAGAGCTAGGCTCTGTTTCTCAGTTTCTAGGACACTCTGGGGAAGGGGGCTCCTCATTCGTCTAGCTCAGCATACATCCCAAACAAGGTCTGTTTGTCCATTTACATTCATTCATTCATTCCACTTGGTTCTCTTCAGTTACTGATCACCTAATGTTGAATGTCATGTAGTGCGTAAGGCCATGGAGATAGAGCAGTGACTAAGACCTGGTCCATTCCTGTTTCAGACAGGATTCCATGGCAGTAATGAGAAACTTCTCTAGCTCTTCTAAACAGGAATGGACTTAATACAGGGACTTAGGTGCTTATATCATTATTGAAGGATGGAGGAGCAGGCTCCAGACTGGTCCCTGACTGTGGCCCCTAGAACAAGACTGTAAAATGGTCCACTAGTAACAATTTTCTTTTCCCTTTTTTTCCCTTCTTTTTCTGACCTCTTCTTACTGCCTCCCTAATTTCTCTATCCCATATTTTGGTGACTTTGACTCTTTCCTTATTGGAAGAACTATTTCAAAGAATTTGTGGATTGTCAAGTGTTAATTGTCAAGTCTGTGTTAATAATAGCTACTACATTGACCGTTTAATGTGTACCCAGATATGTGCTAAGTCCTTTACATGCCTTGTCTCAATTCTTTACATTTTTGATTAGGTAGGTAGTATTTTCAGCTCCACATTACAGATAAGGAACCTGAAGCTAATGAAAATTAAGTGACCTGCCCAAGGTAGTTCAGCTAATTAGAGGTAACATTTGAATTCAGGTTTGTGTCCTTACCCAGAGGCACTTGCATTTTAAAAGAGAACTGTGCCATAGAAGATATACAAATAGCCAATAAACACATGAAAAGATGTCCAACATCATTAGCCATTAAGGAAATGCAGATCAAAATCATAATGAGATACCACTTCACACACAATTAAATCGATGTAGGATGTCTACAATTAAAAAGACATAATAGGAGGGAGCAGATGTAGCTCAAGTGGTTGAGCACCTGCTTCTCATGTATAAGGTCCTGGGTTCAATCCCTGGTACCTCCTAAAAAAACAAGAACAAAACACACACACACACACACACACACAAAGGACATAATACAGAGAAGTGGATGTGGTTCAAGCAATTGAGCTCCCGCCTACCACACAGGAGATCCCTGGTTCGGTTCCCAGTGCCTCCTAAAGAAGCTAGCAAGCTGGCATGATGGGCAGGCGTGGCAAGCTGACACAACAAGAGACACAACAAAGCAGGGAGCGGAGGTTTCTGGTGCCTCCTAAAGAGGGCGAGCTGGTGTGACAGGCAGGCGCAGCAAGCTGACGCAACAAGAGACACAAGAAGAAAAACACAATGAGATATACAACAAGGCAGGGAATGGAGGTGGCTCAAGCAATTAGGTGTCTCCCTCCCATATTGGAGGTCTCAGGTTCGGTTCCCTGTGCCTCCTAAAGAAACAAGGAAGACTAACAGACACAGCAAATGCAAACAATGAGGAGGTGGGGAGAAATTTTAAAAATCTTAAAAAAAAAAAAAGACATGCCAACAAGTGCCTGTGATGGTGTAGAGAAATTGGAACCTTCATGCGTTGTTGGTGAGAATATAAAATGGTGGAAAACAGTCTGGCAGTTCCTCAAATAATTAGAGTAACTACATGGCTCATCTGTTCTACTCCTAGGTATGTACCCAAGACAAAAAAGTATGTCCATCCAAAAACTTGTACAGGAATGTTCCTAGCAGCATTATTCATAATAGCCCCAAAGTGGAAACGACATAAATGAACATCACCTGATGAACCGATAAATAAAACGTGGTATTTCCATACAATGGAATATTATTCAGCCATAAGACAGAATGAAGCACTTGAAAACATCTAGGTGAAGAAGCCACAAAGATGATATTTTGCATGAACTCATTTATGTGAAATGTCCAAAATAGGCAGATCTAGAGAGACAGAAAGTAAATGAGAGATTGCCTAAGGCTGGAGGGGTCTTAAACTCTTGGCTTATGTTAGTTTGCCCTCACTAGAATCAACCGAAAAAATGAAATTAACGCAAAATTAAATATTTAGTTCACGATTGGTGGGGCTAGAGGTGATTTATTTATTTTTCTCAATTGTCTACTTTTCTAGGTTTTTCCATTTTTCTCTAAGGAATATATATTAGTTTTTATAAGTACTGAACCCAAAATAAACTGTTTAATAAAATGTATGTTCCACTGGGTTATGCAAAAAGAAGCATCATGACTTCTACATGTTGTGCCACTTGAACTAGTTTGAGAATTTCTATCCTAGAAGAAAGGTTCTTTGGGGAAAAAAGCGAGTGATGTCACCAGTGTTTGTGCGTGAACTGAGCTGGTGTCAGGACGCAGCTGGTTCCCCGAAGTCCAAAGTCCTTGCCTTTCATCCTCTCGTTTCTTGTCCAGTGAGTCCATCTAAGGACCACTAAGTTGTTAGTGATCACACTTTTGTGCACAACTCTATTTACAAGGAAAGATGATCTTGGGGGGTAATGGGTAATAATGTCAAATTGAATAAGAGGAAGAAATGTAGTGGAAGAGTCAATGTCTTTAGGTAATTTGCTCCATTTTATTGTCCAAGTATAATTGCTTATGTCAGCCTTTCAGAGTCTACAGGTGACCCAGTAAAACACTTCATGAAAGTTACAAGGCCTTAAGAGAATGAGAATTCATTATAGTCCTCTCGATTCTGCCTGACCTAAGTAGGGGCCAACTGGACCGTGCATATGTTTTGTTTTGTTTTTAAAGGGCTTATGGAACAGTGAAATGAAATTTATTGAGCTCCAACTGTATATTTGAGGGTAGATTTTGCTGTCATGAAATCAGAGTAAAGCTGAGGATGTACAGCTCCTGAGAGCCTTAAATGTGGAGAGTTCTTTTCCCATTACATATTAAGTTGGCAACTTGGAGCGTGACCTGGATTTCTTGGGCTGGAAGGTGGCAAGCTCTGGGGCCTCGAGGCCTTCATATTTATGGTGTGCATGTGTGTTTGTCTGGAAGTAAGGTCCAGGTGCCCATCCGGGGACTGTGTGGAGGAGGCAGGGGGCAGTGAGGAGCGAGGGGAGGAGCAGCTCTGCTAGGTGCTTGCGCCTCATGCCCAGAGCTTGCCAGCACTGTTCTGCACACACCTGGCACCTGGGCGCTCTCTCTCCCTTGATGATAGCTGGGCCTGGGAGCAGCTCACAAGTGTGATAGGAAGAGGAATGCTGGAGCAAGTTACAGTTCTTCACTTCACCACTATAAAGTCTCTTTGGCTTTGGGCAAATCACTCATCCTCATTAAGGTTTTCTTAGTCTTTAATAGAAATAAGACTATCTGCTTTACATGTTCATGGTGAATATTAAATGAAAACCATATGGAAAGCGCACAGCACGGTGCCTGAGACGTACTAGGCCTTTGATAAAGATCATTATCTCTTTTTCACTCCATTTTTCTTCTTCCCTGGCTTTATTCCTTCACTGGGTTGGCAGAGAAAACCACCCGCTTTCTTTCCACCCTTAATCAGGGGTCGCTTGTGACTATTTCATTAAAATATTTTCTCCCCATCCACCTATTTCTGTGCTAAATTTTAGTCTTATGTTAAACATATTTCCCCAAGGTAAAATCCACTGAAACAACAAAAAAAATAGTTTCCTCTAAAATAGCACTGCTTGTTCAATAGAACTTTCTGTGACAATGGGAATGTTTTTGGCTATTTTCTTTTGCTCTTCCATTTAGGTTTTAAGATCAGTTTGGGAAGTTCCACAGAAAACCCTGTGGGATCTTGACTGTATCACATTGAATTTATTGCTTAATTTGGGGAAGAATCAACATTTTTACAATATAGCTCTCCTTTTATTTAGGCCTTTAAAAATGATTTTCACTAAACCCATATTTTTCTTCCCATGAAAGTCCTATCAGAGTCCATTCAGAGCAAAGTGGCCAGCATAGGCATGGGTTTTAGAATATCGGCTGGGTGGCCACAAGGTTGGTGAACTAGAGAGCAGAGTCTAGAAGCAAGGAGGCCAGTGAGGAGACTTGGGATAGTCTAGGTGAGATATGATGAAAGCATGGACAGAGGACTGTGCGAAGGGAGAGGAGCCATGTCCTAGCAGAGTGGACAGGGCAAAATCAGGCAAAGTAATACTAATTCTTGTGACCATTTATTGGTAGCGCACTATGGGCCAGGCAAGGTGCTAGGCAGGTTACGGTCACCACTGCTTTTCTTCACAGTGCCCCAAAGTAAGCATTGCTACTTCTGTCCTCCTGGTGAGGAAACGAAATCTTAGTGGTTAAGTCACTGCCCAGAGTCACACAGGTGAGCAAAGCAGGTATTCAGATCTAGATCTGCTCATGTCCAAAGGCCACGGAAAGGAACTAAGGTGGCACAGGCGGTAGGACGCCTCTCTCCCACATCAGAGGTTCCCAGGATCGAAACCCGGTGAAGAAAGGAGAAGGATGAGAAGAGAGGGCAGGAAACAGACACAGAGAATTGCCCAGCGAATGGACACACACACACACACACACAAAACAGCAAAAAAGGGGGGAGGGGGTAAAAATGGATAAAAGTAAATAAATAAAAATAAATCCCAAAGGCCACTGAACACTCACATCTAATCTTGGGTTGTCTCAGAGTTTATTGAAAGTGCTTTATGGAAACATATCAGACCTTTTGAATTTTATGACTGAAATAAAAATGACTAGAATCCTGTCCTCAATCATAGTCAGAAAATTAAATTGGAATGTTTACCTAGTTTTATAATGTTTGATAAAGGATCTAGACAGCACATCTGAATTTATGAGATCTATAAAATTTGAGTTGTTGAGAAGGCGGGAGGGCGGGTTTTTGGGGTATACAGATAGATCATGTGATAATGTGGAAAGCAGCAGAAATATTTTTGAATTCTGAAACTGTTCCTGGTAATGTATTTCTGGATAACATTTTGTTGATGTTTTTCTTCCATGGGTCAGAAAAAAAAATGAATGGCCTTAATTAAAATTTCTATTGTCTTTGCCACAGGGGAAGGAAGCCTTTCGATGGTTGTCATGGTGATGTCTGAATGACACCGTGGAAGTGGGTAGTGACTGCCACTGAGAGCCCTGAAATGAGCGTTTATCACTTTCCTTCCCCCCAGAGAGGCTTGCAAAACCAAACTACACATTTCCTTAATCGCCTTTTTAATTTGCGTTTGAGCCAACTGTGTCTGTGCAAGGGAATGCTCTCCACTGCAGCCATGGTTAGAGTCGTAGAGTCTGAAATCCCATTACTAATTGCTTTGTGTTCCTGAAGCAAAATGGCATGTGTGAGGTGCTCATGAAAACTCTCAGAAAGTAATTAGGAACTACCAGCCTTTCACGTGGCACAGCGGGACAGCTTGCAGGGCCTCCTGCCCCTCACAGTGCTCTTCCTCCTTCCCAGGCACTCAGATGTCTCACCTAATACACCTTCTCTGCGGGGCGGCCCTTTTAGAGTGGCATGTACTTAATGCATGGCAACTTTAAATGATGTCACTTACTACTAATTTTCCTCCATCCCTCCACCCAGTCCGCACACTGCAGCCATTATGCTGAATGCAGGCAGAGTGCAACTGTTTCTGACAGTAAAGCCAAGCTCTTTTGCTGGCTTTGGAGTTTTTATTTTGTTTTTTGTTTGTTTTAGGAGATACTGGGGATTGAACCCAGGATCTCGTACATGGGAAGCAGGCACTCAACCACTTGAGTTACATTCGCGCCCCTGGCTTTGGAATTTCTGTGCAGGAGGGTTGGGGTGTTGGAAGGGGAATGGCAGAAGAATGGAGCTGGGCAGTCTGGGTAATGTGGATGGGTTTTTCAGAGCTCTGCTGCTGAGATTACCCCCGACTTTGAAGAACACAGGCCAGTGACACTCCTTCCCCCCTGTGGTACCAGGGAGCTGGGTAATGTGGATGGGATTTTCAGAGCTCTGTCTGCATATGAAGTTACCCCCAAGCTTGAAGAGGACAGGACAACTCCCCCCACCCCAAAATAAAATAAAAACAAAACAAAACTGTTTCTGTACCACAGCCTTTCATGTAGAGTGAGGTGTGACAAAGCACAAAGATTTAGCCATCGGAAAACCTGGTTAAGTCTTGGCTCTACCCCTTAGTAGTCATGTGAACCTGGGTGAGAGACTTAACTTCTCTGAGCCTTGGCTTCCTCTGCTGTAAAATGGTAATGGTGACAGTAAGTACCTCTCCAGGTCATTCTAACACAGCAGCTACCTCTCCAGCATCTTTGAAATGGTGCTTTGTAAGCTATAAGTGCTTTATAAGCTATACATTTTTTCTCTCTCTTTTTTCTATTTCTATTTTTTTAAGAGGTAGCAGGGATTGAACCCGGGACCTTTTACATGCGAAGCAGGCGTTCAGTCACTGATCTACACCCACTTCCCTATAAGCTATACATTTTAATTCATTGGATATTCATTAAGCTTATATTGCATGCTTAGCTCTGTGCTAGAGAATCGGAGCTGTCATAGAGTCAGGGCAAGCACAGCAACAGTCAGAATAGATGATAAATGTTGTGATCCCAGTGCATACAAGCAGGTCTTTAACTCAGCCTGTGGTTAGGGAGGACCTGTAGGAGGAGACCTTTGTGCTGAACCTTGAAGGACAGATAGAAGTTAGCTGGAGAGAGACAGGGACACAGTCTTCAAGAGGGGAACATTGTGTCCCAAGGCACTGAGGCACCCCTGGAACCTGGGGTATTGTTATCTTTACCATGATCAGGAATTTAGCCTTTATTCAGAAGGTGAGGGGAGCCATTGGGTGATTTTAAAACAAGGAGTGATATGATTTATAGGTTTAGAGATATTACAGGTAGCTGTGTGGAGGGTTACTGAAAGAGAGTTGGGAGTAGGTAGAGTGTGTGTGTGCAGAGGTAATATGACCACATTAGAGGCTATTGCAGTCATCCCAACAAGAGTGGCTTGGGGATGGAGAGGATGGACTGGATTGGAGATGTAAGAAGTAGAGTTGACTAGTGTTGGTGAATGATGGGGAATGGGGAAAGTGTGGGATAACTTCCAGCATCTTCTAAATGGTAGAGCTTGCTGTTGGAATTTTGGGTGGGACAGATGTATTAGTCAGCCAAAGGGGTGCTGACGCAAAGTACCAGAAATCTGTTGGCTTTTATAAAGGGTATTTATTTGGGGTAAAAGCTTACAGTTACAAGGCCCTAATGAGTCCAACTCAAGGTTGCTGTCTCAAGTTGCCACATGTTGAAGCAAGATGGTCGCTGATCTCTACCTGGTCTCTCCTTTCCCTTTAGGCTTCCAGTCCTCTCTCTCTGGGTTAGGGCTCTCTCTCAGGGCTCCTGTATCAGTCTTGCTGTCTTTGCAAGGTTACTTCCTTACCAAACTGTTGCCACATGTTGAAGCAAGATGGCGGGTGACATCTGCAAGGGTTCAGCCTTCCTCTTCCCTCTTGAGGCTCCGTGGGCCCAGCTTCTTCCAGTCTCAGCTGTAGGCTGGCTAGGGCTCATCTCTTTTTCCAGGGCTCGTTTCTTTCTGGGCTCAGCTGCTCTGCTTTCTTCACAAGGTCAGCTATAGACTATCAGGCTCATCTCTCTTCCCAGGGCCTCTGCCATGTCTATGCAGCTATCTCTCTTTCTCTGTGTACCTACTTCTGTGTGTCTCCTTGATTGAGTGTCTGGTTTATATAGCCCACAAAGGGGGCGGGTACTCAAACTGAGTCGCCCTAATCTTGATTTAATCAAGTAAACATAAAATCTTTGAATTTAACACGATCAAAGGGTATCAGCCCAGAGGACAGACCAGTTTACAAACATAATCTCTCTTTTTGGAATTCAGAGTCTCACACTGCCACAACAGGTTTTCATTGTGCAGGACAGTATTGTTTAGCACTCTGCCCACAGTCATTGTGACAACAAAAATGTCATGACCATATTTCTAAATGTCCCTGATTGAAAACCACTGAATAGCAGTGACCTCACCAAGATGGGAAATAAAAGAGGAGGACAGGGATGGGAAGCGGAAGGGTGAGAAGACAAGTTCCATCTTGAACGTGTTGACTTAATGGTGCCTATATGCCATCTTAGTAGAAGTGTCCTGTAGGCATTTGGATATAGGAATCAAAGGAATGTACAGAACTGGAAATATGCTTTAGGAGTCATAACCATGGCAAGGAATGAGCTTCCCCAGGGAGGATATTTAGCATAAGAAGGGTCAGGCAGGGGACAGAACCTCAGGGACCATCATGTGTCTTGTTTCACCTTATGAGCTGGTGACGTCTGCTGGCACAATAATGCCATTTCACAGGGAAGAGAAACAGAAGCTTGGTGAGGGCAAATGACTTTTCCAAGTTTCTCTTCTAATCAGTTTTGAGCAAATTCTCTCCTTGACTCAGCCAGTCTCCAGATGAGACTGGAGAGAAGTGGATTTTGCCCTTTTTAGTTCATGGCTTTTTTTTTTCTATCTTGGTTTGAGGTCAGCTGGACCAAGTATCTCAACGATAGGGCAGTCACTAACACTGCCTCACCTTGGGTTCAAAGTCTTTGTGCATTAGGAAGGAGATCTCTCGTGGTGTGCTTTTTCCCCCCTGCGATGGCAGATTTTTCCTTGGTGCTCTCTGTGTTCTTGGTTCACTGATTAATAGACACTTGAGGAATTGCAGGGAGGCATTTAGCATGCATCAGATACCATCACTAGCAGAGAAAGTAATTCACTGAGCTCTCTGCTGCCTGCATCCCTCCCCGCCGACACAGTTTGACGTTAGGGAATTGAGTCTATCTAGAAAAGTGCGGTTTAAATGTGTGATTCAGAGTCAGTGATGCGCAGCTGTCTCTGAAGTAGGGGGTGCTAGGGAGAGGTGGATGGTAAAAGTCAAGGGTGCTTTGCACCCCCATTTTTCTTTACATTACTCTCTTCCGTGTTAAAGACCACCAGCAAGTTCTGGGCTCTGACCTGCAAGTGTCCCAGTCAGTACCCACACCAGAGTGCTGGGGCCTCAGATGAAGATGTGGAGGGCTGACGATTTATCTCCAGAGGAAGGAACCCTAATGAGAATAGCTTCTCTTAAGCCCTTTCTGTGGACCAGAGTTCTCTTCTTATCTTGGAAAGGTAAAGAGCCATGCTGTCTTCATGGAGAATAGTCCAACCTTTGACTCCAGTTATGGAGAGAAAGAGCCTGGCTTTGAATCCTGGGTCTGCCCTACCTAGCTGTATAATCACGGACAAATCCTTTAATTCCTCTGATTCTCAGCTTCTCATTTGTAAAATGGAGATAATAGTGTCTAGCTCTTCTGATTGTAATAAGGTGTTAGATGTATCGTAGGCCTTCAGGGTGAATATATTATAATACGATATAATGTGATATGACACGATACAATACAATATAATGCAGTGCAATACAGTATAATATAGTGCTCGCTGAAGTTACTGTTATTGATCCTTCCTTTTATCTAATGTGGCTCTTTATCCGCTTCCCCTTCCCTGCATCTTTGGGTATCCACAGAAGTATGGCACATTGATTTGGCAGGCCCTCAGTTTAGGGATGTGGGCCGCTGGTAGGTTTTCTTTAGGAGGGGGTGACCCCAATAAGAACAGCTGCCCTTATTGCCAGGGACCGTTTAGAAGGTATTTTACAAAGGGGGTGCTGAGGCCCAGGTCACAGTGCCAGTGCAGAGCTGTCACTGGGACCTAGTTCTGGCTCCAAACCCACATTCTTCCCACTGTACTTTGCTGCATCTCCCTTCTCCCTCCTGTCGCCTGTCCTGCCTTGTCCCACACAAAACAAAAATCAAAAGTAAAAGAAAGTAATACTAGAATAAAACCAGGAAGTTTTGTTGGGACACTCCCTTTGGGCTCAGTGGTTTGCTCACTGGAAACTCCGGGTACTCAGGGTCAGGCGCCTTCTTCCTGCCGTGATCCTCGAGCTTGGGGCTCCCTTCCAGAATAGGCATCACCAGGAAACTGAAAAAGGAAACTGGGTGTGGGGCGGGGTGGGTTCTGTAATCATCACATTTGCCCTTTTCTACAAGTGAGGTAGGTAGTGAGAACCCTTCCCTGAAAGGATGCCTGCAGGCCTCTTCCACATCCCTGAGGGTGGGCTGGCCCCCTTCCCCATCCATGCAGGGGTGCTGGGTCAGGGAGGAACCGTGCCCCCCAGGTCCTGGCAGCCCCCTCCCTGCAACCAGGTGTAGTTTTGGGCTTTGGAATCCCTTGGCTCTGTTAACACCCACGCGGGGAGAAGCTTAGAGAGGACAGTTGGGAAACAGGAGGCCTGGCTTGCTGGACGCCCCAGCGGGGAAGAGGAAGGGCCCAGGGTAACCTGATTCAGTCAGGACCACAGCCACGCTGGGGGAGCAGCCCCAGGCTCCGCCCCCTGGAATGTGGCTGGGTTACTTCACCTCTCTCACTCCACATCAACTTTCTCCTTTCCAAAACAGAGACCCTGTGCTTTGATTCCTCCTGGTTGTCCCCTGAGCTCTGAGCACAGCTAGGCTTCAGATTTGTGTGCTGATACTTCACAGAACAGTGCCAGTTTGGGGACTAAATCACTAAAGGTCACACTTTATGTGGGTCATTCTGAGCTGTCCACCTGTGAGTGAGCTCATATGGCAGGCTTGGCCTGTTCTTGGTCTCCTCATCCATTCCTGCTCCGACCTCGAAGTGACATGGGGAAAGTTACTAGCTGTGTCCTCCTTGTGATGGGCACAGGAGAGTTACCACCTCCCCTGCCGCCACTTTCTCAGCCCGGCAGTGTGGAGGTGACACGGGGAGAGGAGGAATCCAGTAAGGTCCAACTGTAGAGCAGCACAAGAGTGCCGGAGCTGGAAGAGCTCCCTGTGTTCATCTTCTCCAGCCTTCGCCACTTTCACAGATGAGACTGGGGCCCAGAGAGAGAAAGTGACCTGTGTCCTTCCTACTTGCCTGATATTATTATTTACTTTGAATAAATGAAATACCCAAGGTGTAGCGTACAGAGGAGACAACATGATGAAGGGAGGAGAGGGTGGCTTTGGACTTGGATTCCAATGGGGATCTTAGATTCTTCCGAAATACATGGCCTTGGACCAATGACTTAACCTCCCTTAAGCCTTAGTTCTTAAGATGATAATACCTTGTAGTGTTGAAGTGACCATTAGAGATAATATATGCAAACAACTCAAGCAGTTACTCACAATAGTAGGTATTTAGGAAATCATGGCTATTACTTTTAATGCAGTCCCAGTGGTTTGCAGATGGATTCTGGCTATGTTGGTCTTTTAAGCTGTGTATCTAAAAGAAAAGGCTTGACATTGGGTATAAGTGGGTATGTCAGTCTCAGTGTAAGCATCCAGTGAGCAGGGGGTTAAAGAACCTAGAGCAGCCTCACCTGTGGGGCCGTGACCACCTGTTCTTGCTTCTAGGTCCCTGGGTTCTCAGTCATAGCTCTATACAGGGCCTTGTTTCTGTTTTCCCACCATAGACATCTCTTAGTGCTCTGAATCTATGCATCCTACTCAACTATTTCAGAAATCTCTTGACTCACAGAATTGGTAAATGGTATGTTGCATGGATTAATAGATTCACAGAACTGGAGAGGCGTATAAGGTCATCTTGGCAGAGTCAGGACCTGGTGTTTGTATTCTTTCAATAGCACTATCTTTGCCAGACGTTTTTCTGTCCTAGGATTGAAAACTTCGACCAACAGGCGCAGCCAGCCAGTCTGATGTTCAGAGGCCACAGTGACTGTGACACTGTTGACACTCAATTCCTTGAAAAATATGCTTCCCAGCGACTCCGCCCATAGATCCTAGTTTAGCCATCATGGACCTCAGGGAGCAAATTAAAATACTCTTTCCCATGATAGCCCTTTAGAGATGAACACAGTGGTCATGTGCCCCGAGTCTTCCCAAGCCATGCAATTCCAGTTTCTTTGGTGATGCGACTTTGACCCTTTTGAGCCTTTCACAGCCCTGGCCTATCCTGAATATGCTAATTTTCTACTCTGGTTTGCAGGTGTGTTTCCCAGAAGTGGACCCAATATTTGGGTGAGGACTGATCAGTGCAAAATAGAAGGACATTTTTGCATCATTGTTTTGGGTGGTGTCCTACTATTAAGTGAGTTCCAAGGTCCAGTGGCCCTTGTTATGGCTGCTGGTTCATTGGGTTTGTAGTAAATCAAAGCCTCTAAGATTGGACTATTATACACCACTCAAATGCAGACCAATGATAATGGATTTCTATGCATGGTCTTTTGAATGAACATAGGCTTCCCAGCTCTAAAATACACTTCTCATATTTACTAGTGGGAATTAGTTACTTGGAAGATGGGCTCTGTTTAAGGCAGTACATTAATTTTAAAACTGTATATATTTTTTTCTTGATCCTTGTTTTCAGGAACCTATTATTAATATATAGTTCAGTAATAATTATGACCTCAAGCAATTTTCTTAACCTTATGAGGCCTCAGTTTCCTCATCTGCAAAACAAAGAGATTGGATGAGTTAGCTCTGAGTCATTTTCTGCTCTGAAACTCTTGGTGTTGTGATTTCTGGATGGCATGGGTTACTCTGTGATAAAATAGGTGTCAAGCTGGTTAATAAACTTATTTTGAGTTTATAATTCTTGACTAAGAAGACAGATTATCATTTGAACATCTGAAAAATTCTGTCCTTTTGTTCACCTTTGATAGAGTATAGAGGCTAAGCTGTTCCATACCCCCTCCCTCTTTTTGATGACTCACCTTTCAGGTGTAAGACACTATGTGATTATCATCTGGTTGGCTCTCACATATTTGCTAAATAAATGAACAAATAGATTTATGTCATATCATGTTGTGGACAGGTTACGCAATATCATTCAGGTCTAGATTTATGTCATATCATGTTGTGGACAAGTTACGCAATATCATTCAGGTCTGATAATGTAGTAATTGTGGGCTTTTAAAAACTTGTCCTTGGGAAGCGGGTGTGGCTCAGTGGACAGAGCCCCCGTTTACCGTGTGGGAGGCCCGGGTTTGCGTCCCGAGGCCTCCTTGTGAGGGCACGCCAGCCTGGGCGGTGCGGTGGGCTGATGCAGCAACCTCGCGGCAGGGAGCGGGTGTGGCGCAATGGATGGAGCACCTGTTTACC
>JAQZBX010058117.1:0-17812 GCA_029593785.1 Cabassous unicinctus
ATTGCTGTATTTCTGACTATTATTGCATATTTATTTATTTTAAAGCAGTGTTATTGAGATATATTCACATACCATACAAATACAATACACATACCATTCCATACAATAGCAGCTATATACAGTAGGATAAGCATAGAGAGATTGAGAGGTCATGAATTTTTATTTGTTTGTTTGTCTGTTTTTTGTTTGATATTATTATTATTGAAATAATGAAAATGCTCTAATAATGATTGAAGTGATGAATGTACAACTATGTGATTAAGCCAAATACCATTGATTGTACACTTTGGATGGATTGAATGCTTTTACTAATATGTATCAATAAAATTGATTTGTTTTTTTAAAAAAAAAGAATTTGTAGGTACAATGAGGTTGCATGATGAAGTAGGAAGAACATAACCTGTCTGAAATCAAACAGACCAGGGTACCAATTTCAGCTATGCTTTTTATAAACTTCTATAAACCAGGATTCACAAAGCCTATTAAAAGAATTTAGTGAGTCAATTTATGAAAAGTTCCTACAACAGTATCGGTGACATTATATTGGTGTGACATAAATATTGACTCTCATTCTTTCACCTTTGTTTATATCAATATATCATAATAGATGCCCTTTTGTCCCAATTCTCCATTTAGAGGAGGGAATATGAATTTTTTGTTCCCTTCACATTATTCTCCTCCTGAAGTACTATTTTAGCTAAAAGAATTTTCTGGAATCATTGGAGTGGGAGATCCCAGAGACTCTAGAGTAACAGAAAAGCAGATATTTTTGTTTTCACTCAAAAATCAAATGTAAATCCATGACCAACTAACTAACCCTAGCTGAACTCCAAGCATGTTAGAATGAAAGGAAGTTAACTTTGGTTGGGAAAACTCTCTGTGCAAGTGAACACTCTAGACCCCTTTTCTCTATAAAGGCAGAATCTGGTAGCTTATTGATATGGTAGATGTATTAACACAAAGTCTCTCAGGCTCTGAGCCAAGCTGACCTACCTTAGAGTGTCCTCCCTATGGCACAAATTATGATCAAGATCAGTGTAAATTATTTTCAACATTTACTATCACATTCACTGTCCCCCACTGTCCTTTTTGAGGTTGCAGGCTAAAAACATACAATTACTACAAATATTTAGAAGCTTTGGCCAGCCTTTGAATATTTTCCAAGGTACATGAGTAAACAAATTTCTGAGTTGCAGAGAGTTTCACACATTGCAGAGTTTTTCCTCTCTGACATATCCAATGGTAACTTGATTTCTTTTCAAAATTTATATTATTACTTTTGAAGAAAATGTTTAACCCAAACTGCAAGTGCGTATTAAAGACACTGTAGAAACTAAAGCATGCTTTTTGAAATTCAGCAATTTCAAAAATTTCTCTTCCATGCTTTCTCTCTGTCTCTCTGCATACATGGGCACACACACATAAAAGTACTATCCATAAATGTTTAGATGAAGAAACTAACATTGCATTTTATTTAGTACTAAATTATGCTAATCCTATTTTATTGAACATAGCTTGAATTTTAGTTATCCAGCTACTGTCATAATCTGGGGCACATTAAAAAAAAAATTTTAGTAGTTTACCTGTGAATATTTTTTTCTGTACAAAAAAATAACAACAAGGAGAAGCTACCTATGGTTTATTTTGCACATTCTTTTGGAATTTGAGCTAATGGAGTTGGGTCACAGTATAAATTTTTGACTAAACAAAGGCTCCAGAAACAACACAGATTTAAGAAAACAAACCCGTATGATTAAAAGAAATAAAGGAGCAGGCCTTTTAAGTTTCCCTAACCTCTTACCCATCATCTACCTTAGTCTGCACCCTCTGAGCTTCAGTCAATAAAACAATATTTATTACTGAATAAAGCTTCTGATGTGAATCTTTCCCTACCTGGTAAACAGGGCTGAACAAATTACAAACTTAAGAACTTACTCTTTTTCTCTCTCTTGTGTCTAAAGGAAAACAAAAATTTCTTGCCTTGTCCTTGTTAACAGATAATTTTCAAGAAAGAGTAAAATCATGATTCTCATAGGGATATAAAAATGAACAGGTATTAAAGATGTTATTTTACTTGTAATCAAGAGAGAACCAGGCAGATGTTGTAAGTGGCTCAAATGAGAATCCAAAGAACAGACACATTTATAGATCAGGAACATTGAAGTAAATGTGCAGATGGATGCAAAACTGGGTTTTCCACAAGGGGAGGCAAGGGACAATGGAGTCTATTAAACTTCTACCAGACAAGAAAGAATTTGTGTCTCTACAGACAAGAATTATTTTGCATTGTTATCAGTTATCTACACTTTACAGACTTGTAAAAATAGCTTCCACAGAATCAGAGGCAAATGACCCAAAGATGTCTCCTCTAGGGTCTAGACAATCCACAGTTTCTCACTGAAGCACAAATTTTCTTTACATTCAAATATTTAAACTCTAACCTGGTCCCTACAGCTGTCTTTGGACAAAAATATTGACATTTAAATATGTTTTCTACATGAAAGACATATATCAACCAAAAATTTCATAAAGCTTCAAAGGAACCTGCTCACCCATAAAATCTCACTCCTTCCAGCCAGAGGCACACAGCTCTTCAAGGACCCAGGCTAATTCTCAAAAAAAAAATCCCAACTGCCTCGATCTTGTGAGGTGGAACTCAGTGGTGTGGGCAAGGTACCTGTGGGGAGCTGGATGGAGAGAGAGAGAAAGAAGGGAGATGCTGATGCTCTCTACAAATTTTCTACTCCTGTCAGCTACCCTTGTATTTAAAAAAAAATAAAAATAAATGTGATCATTTTTATATAGGGATCCATTACTTCTGTACCCAGTCATTTTTCATCCTAGTTGTTTCCAGGATACAGCTGGAATGAGGTAGGAAGAAGAAGGAAACTGCAATATGTTTGACATAAAGAAAGCTTGCTCTTGTTAAGATATATATATATATATTAAATCCTTCTACAAATAACATGCTGTCATTTGTGGAATTTCATATTTTATTGAAATTGTCCTGAAAAAAAATTAGTCTCAAATTTTGAAAAGTTATTACAGATCTGGAATCAGGCATGCTGGCAAGTAAAAATGTCTATTTCTATAAGGCCACCTTTAAAAGCTTCTCCAACATGTCTTTGTGCTTACTAATATAAAAGGAAGATCTGATTGCTATACAACAAAATAAAAAGCAGCTAAGACTCCATAACAAAGAACATGTGTATGGATATCCTTGGGCATAGTGGCGTTAGCTGCTGAATTTCAGTGTATTCACACTGAGGATCTCCCTTTATGCCTGTGGGGTTTCTTGCCTTATGATTTATTCAATATGAGTAAATCATTTTGCTGATTCACAGCTCCTTTTCCATCTTAACCTTCTGTTTCCTGATTGGAGCCATCAGCTTATGAATCTGCCTTAATCAGATTCATACCATTTACCTAAAACAGTAATAATAACAATAGCTACCACTTCCAATGTGCTAAATACTGTGAAGTAACACATCTAATTTTCACAACAATCCTATCAAGTAAGGAGTATCCTATTGCACACTTATAGTTGACCTTTGATTGGTTAAATAATTGGCCCAGTTATACAGCTATTAAGTGGTTGAACTTTGATACATAATGCTTTCATTCCTTCTGGCTTTATTGAATATTGCAGCAAGATGCTGGAAGTACAAAGAGAAAAAAATAATTCAGGCCTAAGGGGTACAGTTGAGTCTAGAGTAAAACATGTTTGCCACGTACCTGATAGACTTGGACTGGAAAAATTGTAATTTGAGGAATCTATAAACAGTTTTTGCCCTTTGAGGTGGATACTGAAATATCTTTAGGGCAGATCTTTACTTTGTTCTTAGAAATGACCTTTTGATGATACTCTGCAGAAAGGAATGATAAAGCAACTCCTTATTTATTGTTCTTATAAATCCTGATCATTAGTGAGCTGATTTAAAATAAAAAACTTCAAATCCACTAGTAATGTAAATCATGTGTGCCTGTGCATATTTAGAAAATATCTTCTTCTTAAATTTGGATTAATTTGTTCTTAGGACACCTATGTGGTTTTTGTCCAAGAATTTCCTTGAAGGATATATGGACATAAATCTGTAATATAATGGGATGGATGCACAGAACAGATCTTCTCTTCTACTCATTACAAAGCAAAGATTGTGACAAGGAATTGAACTGGATTAAAAAAAGGGCTGCCACGTAGAAGATTTTGTCCTAAGAATGAAGTTATTAAAGGCTGAATAACCCAGCTTTTAGATGCCTAATGTGGACTGCCTTGTGTGTCTTGATTAGTCCATGATGGTGAGAATCCAGTCCCTGGAAGAACAGGATAGACTTACTCTGCCATCCATGGCAGGCATTGGACTTTGATGGGAAAATAGTTACTCCTCCTTCTTGGTCCAAAGGACAGTTAGTCCTAGATTGTAAAGTGTAGAAATGCCTGCAGATTTCTAGATTGGTAGAACCTGACTCTCACTATACAGAAGCTTGTCAGGAGCAAGCAGGGACTCTGTGCATGGAATTTGCAACCCCGTGGGTTCTAAGATTCACCACTTAGAGTGGAGGTTTTTTTCTTTCCACGTGATACACCCAAGGCTATTTCTAAGCCATTTGTAAAACTTGGTTAACTTTCAGAGATTAGTTTAAGCTGTACTGTGGGGAATAAGGAGCACTAGTTCTTCCACGAGGCTAGAGTGGGAATATCTGCAGAGGCCAGCATCAGATTATGGCTGTGCCTACAGAGTGGTCAGTCACAGTTTTTCACAGGTTTCTTTCATTTGTATGTATCTATGACAATTATTTATTTTTGTTTGTTTGTTCATTTGTTTAAATGTGGACCTTTCTTTCCTAACCAGACTGTAAGCATCATGAGTGAATGAATAAAGGGACCATGAGTGTCTTGTCATTTTACACCCACAGCCTAACACAGAGAACAGTAAATAGGAGAGACTCAAAAAATATTCCTTGAATGAGAGAAGCAGTGTTCTTCACAGAAGGCGCAGCAGTAAGATGGCAAGACATGAAATCAGCTAGAAGAGGAGAAATCTCAACTTTAAATCAAGTTTGTTTAATTTCAGATTAGAGATGGGGAGGATGTCCATAGGAATCTTTATTACCAAAAACAACCAAAAAAGTCAAGTTGTAGTTCAGTATAAGTTTTCATTCATGTGCAGAAGGGGACATGGTCCTACTAAATTTACTAAAATAAATTTAAAGGCGCTACGGGAGTCCCAATAATAAAGCTGCTTTATGATCACATCCCATGAAAGAGGGCAATTGTGACATTTATGCTTATGTGTTAGCCTAATTAATTTGTTAGTCCTCATATTAAATGCTTATTCTAAAGTCATAGACCACATTAATCACCATAATTAGTAGAAAGGACAAACTAGGTGATTAAAGATAATTTTTGTAAAAAGGAAGAGCCTGCTTAAGAGACTTTCTATTACAAGTATGTGCCGCAGCACCAGATACAGAAAGGTATATGGTCTTCCGGAATATGAAGGAATGGACACAAGAGACAAAAGACCAATCAAAGGACATGTGGAATGAGCTTGTAGGTAGGATATGAATTCAAAGTAACTGGCAAGAATGGAAAGTGGAGATACCACCAGGTAAAAATTCCTGAAATAAGAACTAAAATCCATTATTCCACTGATCTATAGAGCAGGATTATGTTGTAACAGTTTCTATATTTTAAAATAAACCAGAAGTACCATGGTTTTGTAAAAAAATGGAGCCTTGGAAAAGTAAAAGGAATCTGGACAATTTTAAATACTCATGATTTACAAACCCAGCGAAGAGTCAGCACGAGATTTTTGTTGGTAAGTCATTCAACAAAAATGCATCATCTAGGTCAATGCAAGGGGGCTTCACATGCCAGCAAGTCATCCCCCACTCTTAAAATACATGCATATATTCTAATGTGATTGCTTCACCATTAAAGTTAATGATTAAAAAATATTTATTAATCTGGAATAATGGTATTCGCTTTGTTTCTTCTAAGTTTCAAAACTTATCACTCTTAGTATTTGCATTATGGGGTTGGGTGTCAGTCTATAAGAAACAACAGAGAGAAATTTATAAAAACATAAATAAAAAGATTACATCTAATCTCCAGGATGTTTCAGAGGGAGTGATAACTGTAAGGGAATTAACATCAAGGGCATTTGTTTGCTGGATCTTTAATTCATCTTCACTGTTGGATGCTGTCTTGTAACTAAATTGAATGCATAGGCTTCTGATTTTTCAAATCCTGACACTTTAGCGGTACTGCAAATAGCACATTTATTATCTTCATTTTAGCTGTTTCTTTTCTTTTCTTTCTTTTTTTTTTTTCCTGTCATGTCTACTTGATATCTCTCCAATAATCAATTGTGCTTTCCAAGCTCTATAAGGTAAATCAAGAAGTTTGATTTGTTAGATTACTCAAATGGATAGTTTTGTGCAAGGTAGGAGCCAGAAGTTTGCTCTCCATCTACTCCCCCACCCCAATAGATTTTTCAGATAATTCATCCCCAGAAAAGCATTTCTGTTCTGTGGCTTAATCTTCTTAACGCTACCATCAGCATTCTCAATAATTACCATATTCTAGTTCACTTCTTTGATTGCCTTTTGTGCTCTCTGAGGAAGAACAATACAGCCTGTTTTCTTTTAGTGTTTTCCTAGAGCAATTCTGTATCTTTAGACCAGGCTTCCAAATATCTTCTTGAGTACAAAGAACTCTATTCTTCCATTCAATGTGAAAGAATTATACAAATAACCACCCATACACATCACTGGATTGTGAGGAATAAATAGCACCCTTAAAATATCAAACACATCATTTAAAATTGCTCACATCAATCATTTAAAATCTATTGTCACACTTCAAACATTTGAATTGGAAAATTTAAGCATTAACATTACAAAATAATAAAATATGCAAGATGAACTATTTTCCACTTTATAAAATTTAGTTTTAAATCCATAAATTTCCAGAAGACTTTACTTTTTTTCCTAAAAGTTTAAATTATGGCAGAATTTAAACTTGTAAAATTGAACTTGAAAATGGAAATCTCAATAGACACCTGATCCCATTTGTGAATTTGTAGCACTGTTGCAAGGAACAAATGAATTGGAACCTGAAGAGATGTCTAGTCAGATGCACTTTTAGAGATTTCTACGCCTCCTTCCTCTATTGTCAACATACTAACAATATTATTACAGTTAATGCATCTATCTATACTCCATATATTTCTATTTTAGTCAATATATGATTCAAAACTTATATTTAAAAGCACCAAATTTGTTCGAAATAGTTTTCTATTTAATTGTTCAAATGGCTGTTTAGGTTTATATTTCTGATAGTAGAAAGCTTGTGTTTGAGTAATAAAGCAAATATTTCACTAAATATTGATTGTTTGATTTTTAATTATTGGGTGTTATTTATAGCTATTTAAATGTGTTTTTCTTTTTCCTTTTTTACTATTTAATCCATAACTATTTGCAAGTTTGTTTAGAAAAGCATTTCTATCTGTCTATCTGTCTGTCTGTCTATCTTTCCATCCATCTATCCACCTACCTACCTACCTACCTACCTACCTACCTACCTATCTCTCTGCCTGCTGAAATTCCAACAGAATTTACTGAATAAACGTTCATTCCTGTTCATTCTTTTGAAAATAAAAGGGAGGTAGGATGGAAAGCACATTTGCAAATTATAGAAAAACATGTTATTTTTCTTTGGAACACTATATACCCTTTCTGGTTATCAGATTCTAGCCCTGTTCATTTTCTTTAAGCCATTTTGCAACTCTTTGTAAATTGTAAGTAACAGATAGCTATGTAAATGTGTCTTATCTGGTAGTGATATAATTGCCATTCTCCAGCATGTGGAAAAACTAGTTTGTCTCCATTTGCAATACCTCTTAACACTCCTTTACTCTTTTTTTTTTTTTTTTAATTTACAATGACATATTTAATACTCCTTTATCAATTATTAATAAGCAAAGCAGGCAAATATTTAGTAAGGATATAAAAGACAGAAAAACACAATTAATCAGCATTTATACAGATATTTAGATATATTTAAGATTATACATCCAACAATTAAATAATTTATGATTTCTGCATGTGTAGATGGAGGAGTTAAAAATTAAGTATTTGGCCATGAAAATAGCTGCAAAAAATTTTGAAGTGAGATGTGATGGTTAGACTAAATTGTCAACTCAGCCAGGTAATTGTGCCCAGTTGTTTGGTCAAGAAAGCACTGGGCTAATTGTGATACAAGGTTACTCCTTATTAATTGGTGCTATTTTGACTTTTCCTTTGCATCTATTGTAACATCTGCTTGTTTTCTTCATATTATGAGTAAAATAACTTCTTTAATATGTGTTTGTTTTTGTATCTGTATGAGAGGTACTAGTTTATCTTTTTCTTAAAATTTTCCTTTAACAGTTTATTCCAAAATAAGATTATTGTCATAGCTTGTATTATACAGAAGCAGATGTTGTGGCAGAATTTTGGGTATAAGATACTTATTAGGGATCAATAACCAAAAGAGAGAGAGGGGCAGCAGAATTGGGCTAAGGAACAAGTGGGATGGCAAAGCAGGCCGGAGGTCTCCTCTGCTTCTGCACATACCTCCTCCTGCCTCAGTCACTTGATGCCTCAGTCCCTCAGTCACTGATCCAAGAAGGATGACCTTAGTCAGGCAGGCTCCCTGCCTCTAAGGCAGACCTTGCAAAACAGAGCTGGCCATGGTCTACTGTTGCACTCCCCACAGCTGAACAAGTTCTTCTTTGAAGGGAAATCCAGACAAACAGTTCATAGTGTCTACCACAATACTTTCCTTTTGTTAATGCACTTTCCATTATTGCCAGGTTAAATAAGTAAATTTCCACCCTGTTGTGTTTTACCTCCATATCTAAGGAATGTAAGCATTATAATCTAAGAGTTACTGCAACATTGAGACAACGTTCTTCTCAGTTCCGTGTCTCCTGGCTTCTGGTGACTGACTTTTTTCCCCTAATTGACCATGTGAGAAGCCTGATCAAAGGTTTCTTAGTCAAGGCTAAGTGTTGTAGGGCTCAGCCTTGATCTCTGAAGCTCTGTCCTGAATTTGCTTGACCAACATAATTTCCAGTTATCATGTACTCCTAAATTGTTTACTCTTCCCTTGACTAGTGCCTACTGTTCAGCCCTGGCCCTGACATAGTTATAATGTGTGACCCCCTGACCTCAAAAGTCTACCTTAACCACACAAGCCATAACCCCAGTGGCCATAAATGAAGCATCCTATCAGAAATGTGTCAGCTAGCTCTGGGCATTTAAACATAGAAAGAAAAAAAAATACAAATCTAGAAACAAGCCAGCAATCAGGAAAAAAATAGCATTAAAAAAAATTGTTGCCTGTAGTCTAAGATGGCATGGCATAATTTGACCCGTAAAAAAAAGTACAGTTTTCAAATACCAGATTTACCTGGAAGAAGGTAAATAAGATCTCAGGAAATAGAAGGAAGGAAGGGAGGGAGGGAGGGAGGGAGGAAGGAAAAGGGGAGAGAGGGAGGGAGGGAAGGGGGAGGGAGGGGAAGTCTTGTTTTGATTTTTTAATCTAAAAGCAATAATGCAACTTTTACACTTTTAACTTGAAAATACAATTAAATAAAATATGTTTATGGAGTTTAAAAAGTGATAATTTGTTAATGAAATATTTTTATTTGCTAATATTAATGTAAATATATACTTGTACTTAATCTGTTTTTATAATTCCTGAATTAAACTCTCACTACCCAGAACTAATTTGTACATGTTCATAACTTTAGTGTGCATCAGAATCACCTGAAGGGCTTGCTGGACACCACTCCCAGAATTTTTGATTCATAAGTACAGGGAGACACCCTAGAACTGACATTTCTAACAGGTTCTCATGCTGGGATCATAATTTGAAAACCACTGCAGTGGCAGACCCAGGTTTTATGGAGATAAAAGTTTACCCAATTTGGGGATGCTCTTAAGGAAACTGAATACAAGATTACAAATAATAAAGTACTTTCAAATTTGGATATTATCCAAATGGTATCTTGCTGTAGTTTTGATATGCATTTCACTGAGGGTTAATACTATTGAGCATATTTGCTGCCTGGCCATTTGTATATCTTCTTTGGAGAGATATTTATTCAAGTCTTTTGCCTATTTTTAAATTGGGTTCTTTGTCTTTTTGTTGGTAAGTTTAAGGGTTTTTAAATATATATTCTGAACATTAAACCTTGATCGGATATTTGGTTTCTAAATATTTTCTCCCATTGTTCACATTGTCATTTTACTTTCACACTAAAGTCCTTGGAGACATAAGGGTTTTAATTTTGATGAGATCCCATTTACTTTTTTGTTTGTTTGTTGCTTGTGCTATGAGTGTAAAGTCTAAGAAACCATTGCGCAATACAAGATTCTGAAGATGATTCCTATGTATTCTTCTAGAAGTTTGATAGTTATGACTCTTATATGTAAGTCTTTGATCCATTTTGAGCTGATTTTTGCATAAAGTGTGTTATGAGTCCCTCCTCCTTATTTTTTTTTTTATTAATACATTAAAAAAATTTTAAGATACTTTAGATTACATAAATGTTACATAAAAAATATAGGGGATTCCCATATGCCCTATTCCCTACCCCTCCCATACTTTCCCACATTCATAACATCCTTCATTAGTGTGGTATATTTGTTATAATTGATGAACGCATTTTGGAACATTGCCACTAAGCATGGATTATAGTTTACACTGTAGTTTATACTCTCTCCCACACAATTTTATAAGTTATGACAAGATATATAATGGCCTGTATCTGTCATTGAAATGTCATTCAGGACAATTACCAAGTCCCAAAAATGCCCCCATATTACACCTCTTTTTCCTTCTCCTTTCCTTCAGAACTGCCACTGCCTCCATATCAATGATGAAAGGTCTTCTATTGCTAGAATCACAATAAGTCTATAGTAGAATAATTATGTCTATTTTAGTCCTTTGTTCATTCCCCAATCTTAAGGATTTGGGGATGGTGATGCCCACTCTGCTGCTAATTGAGAGGGGGCTTAGATTCCATGGGGTAGATGGATGGGACTATCTTGCTTGTAGTTGCAGACTCTCTCTGTTCCTTGGGATGGGCATTGTCCATCATCATTATCTTGTTAGTTGTCCTGGGTGAGTCCAATGAACTGGAGAGTAGGCGTTGCAACTCTGCTGAGATTCAGGGCTCAACTGGCACATAGATGGACCAAAGATTTAAATCTCTTGGACATACACCTATCAATTCTAGTACTAACTATAGGTGCAATTAGAAGGAGTAGAAGAGCCATGTGTAGGGAAAACACAAATGTGTCCAACTCTGTCACACTGGGGAACATAAATTCCAAAGTAAGGACCACTGGCAGGGCACCAAACTCCTGAACTGTTTGCCCTGCCTTAGTGTCTAGATGTCTCCAGGGTCCTCAGGAGCCCTGCTATTTGAGGCAATATTTACCATGGAAGTCAGTGAGATCCTGCTGAGACGTGCATAAGTGTAACCTCTGGAATAATCTCCTGACTCACTTTGAAGTCTTTTAACCATATTAACTTATTTGCCTTTACTCTTTCCCCCTTTTGGTCAAGGTCTTTTTCCAGTTGCATTTGCTAGTTGGTGCTTGGTAATAATCCCTCGGGGCCAGGGAGGCACATTCCTGGGAGTCATGTCCCACGCGGAGGGCTGGGGGGAAGGTAGTATGTTTATATGCTGAGTGTGGCTTAGAGAAAGGCCACATTTGAGCAACAAGGAGGCCCTCAGGAGGTAACTCTTAGGCAACATATAATACTAGGCTAAGTTTCAATTTCAAAAGAAAAGGTTCATAAGTACAATCATTAATATCAAGGCCCATTGCAATGGTCTGTCCTTCTTCACTAGGCACCACCCCTGTGCTTGGGGGATTCTTGCTGTTCCATTAGAGAATGTAGCAGAGCTCCCCAGGATGGGAATTTGATATTTTTTTCAGTTATTGTGTGAATCTCCACCCACCATGGCAATGCCCCATGAGCACATTAATACATTCACACGCCTTAAAGGAATGCCCCAAGTGAACCCCCTCCCAAGCATCCCCCCATCACCAACATCCCCCACCAATGATCCTCCCCAGCCACATTTGTGACCCTTCTGTGATCCAAAACAGCTCCAAAAATGATTTTTTGTTGTTTTTGTTGGCAAATAGAGATCCAATTTTCCCAGCATAATTTGTTGAAGAGACTATTCTTTCCCAAATGAGTCAGCTTTACCCCTTTGTCAAAATTCAGTTGGCCATAAATATGAGGGTTGATTTCTGAGATCTCAGTTTGTTTCAATTGGTCTATATACCTGTACTTGTGCCAGTGCCATGTTGTTTTGATTACTGTGGATTTGTAATAAGTTTTAAGATCATGAAGTGTGAGCCCTCCCACCTCATTCTTCTTTTTCAATGTGTCGTTAGTATTCAGGTCTCTTATGTTTCAATATAAATTTGATGATTGGCTTTTCCAAATTTGAAAAGGTTTAGGGAATTTTGATTGGGATTGCACTGAATCTATAAATTGCTTCTGGGTAGTGTTATAGTTTGTCAAAGGGCTACTAATGCATAGTACCAAAATTGGGCTTGCTTTTGTAAAAGGGATTTATTTGGGGTAGAAGATAACAGCAGTTCCAAGGCCATGAAATGCCCAAACCAAGGCACCATCAAAGATGCTTTCTCACCAAAGTCAGCTGCCACATGTTGAAGCAATATGGCCATGGATCTCTGCCGAGGTTGGAGTTCAGCTGAAGGCAAAGGCGCATAGGGCTTTTCTCTTTCTGGGCCTCCATATAAGTCTCAGATGTTTTGCTTTCTGCCCAAGTTCAGCTGTAAGCTATCAGGCACATACAGGGCTCCTCTCCTCTTGAGCTGCTTCATGGGCCCAACCTCTTCTGACTTCATGCTTAGGTGATCCTCTAATCCTCTCATACATGGCAGGATCAAATATGCTGCTTCCTTTTACTGTGTGTCTCTGTATCTCCATTTATATCAGACCCAGCAAGGGAGCCCATACTCAATTTAAGTCACACCTCACAGACATGGTCGAATCAAAAGCCCTAAATCAATCTTATCAAGTAATCTAATCAAAGTCATCTTAAATGAATTTAATACAATTGAAAGGTATCACACCCAGAGGAATAGATCAGTTTACAAACATAATCTTTCTCTTTCCGGAATCATAAAATAATCTCAAACTGCCACAGGTCAGATTGATATCTTCATGACATTTAGACTTCCAATCCATGATCGTGGATTTATTTCTAGATATTATATTCATTTAGCTGCTATTATGAATAGAATTTTTTTCTTGATTTCTTCTATTGATTGTTCATTGCTTGTTTATATAGACACTACTGGTTTTGGTGTGTTGTTCTTACCCTGCCACTTTGCTGAATTCATTTATTATCTTTAGGAGGTTTGTTGTAGATTTTTCAGGATGTTCTGTATAATGAATGTGTTGGTTTGAGTCTTTTATGTGAACCCCAGAAAATTATGTTCTTAAATTAGTACATTCCTGGTGTATTCAGTTGGGGGCCCTTGATTGGATTGCTTCAGTGAGGCATGACCCAGGGTGAGTCTCAGTCCTCTTGCTGGAGTCCTTTATAAATGGAGGCCTAAAAACAGTAGACTTAGAGACACAGAGAAAAAAGCCATAGAGAAGCCAGAAGAGACTAGCAAAGTCATCATTATGCCATGCCATGTGCCTTATCACCCACAGCTGAGCCCAGAGAGAAAGACTTTAGATGCAGCTGCCAGGTGCTGGATCACCAACAGCTGCAACTTGGTGAGACAGCATCTCTTGGTGATACCTTGATCTGGATACTTTCATGGCTTCAGAACTGTGAATGAACCTAATAAATTCCCATTATAAAAGCCAACCCAATTCTGGGATATTGCTCTGGCAGCCTTTAGGAAACTAAAACATATGATAATGTCATCTGCAAATAGAGAATTTTTCACTTCCTCCTTTCCAATTTGGATGTGTTTTCTTTTTCTTGCTTAATTGCTCTGGCAATAACTTCCAGAGTTGTTGAATAACAGTGGTGACTATGGACATCCTTGTCTTGTTCCTGATCTTTGAGGGAAAGCTTTCATTCTTTTACCATTAAGTAGGATGTAAGCTGTGGGTTTTTCAGATATGCCCTTTATCATGTTGAGGTAGTCTCCTTGTATTCTTAATGTTCTAAGTGTTTTTATCAAGAAGAGGCACTGGATTTTGTCAACTGCCTTTTCTGCTTCAATTGATATGATTATGTATTTTTTTCCATCATTCTGTTAATGTGGTATATTACATTAATTGATTTTCTTATGTTGAACCACCCTTGCATACCAGTGATAAATCCCACTTGATCAAGGTGTATAATTCTTTTAATATGCTGTTTGATTCAGTTTCCTAGTATTTTGTTGCAGATTTTTAACATCTATATTCATAAGAGATATTGGACTGTAGTTTTCTTTTTTTGTGGTATCTTTATCCAGCTTTGGTATGGGGGTGATGTTGGCTTGTAGAACAAGTAAGGGAGTGTTCCATCCTCTTCAATTGTTTTTGGAAGAGTTTGAGCAGATTGGAGTTGTCTTTTAGGAATGTTTGGTAGAATTCTCCTCTGAAGCCATCTGGTCCTGAGCTTTTCTTTTTTGGAAGGTTTTTGATTGCCAATCCAATCTCTTTACTAGTAATTGGTTTACTGAGATCTTCTATTTCTTCTTGAGTCCATGTAGGTAGTTTGTGTGTTTCTGTGAATTTTCCATTTCATCTAGGTTATCTAATTTAATGGTGTACAGTTGTTCATAACATCTTTCTATACTCCTTTTTATTTCATTGGGGTTGGTAGTAAAGTCTCCCTTTTTATTTCTGATTTTCACTATTTGTATCTTTTCTCATTTTTTCTTTGTCAGTCTATGTAAACATTTGTCAATTTTATTGATCTTTTCAAAGAAATAACTTTTGGTTTTGTTGATCTATTTTGTTTGTTTGTTTCCTATTTAATTTATCTCCACTCTAATCTTGTCATTTTCTTACTTCTCTCGCTTTGTGTGGTTTGCTCTCCTTTTTCTAGTTCTTCCCATTTAAAGGTTAGAGCTCTGATTTGAAGTCTTTCTCTTTTTTAATGTAAGCATTTAGAGCTATAAATTTCCCTCTCAGTACTGACTTTTCTGCATCCCATAAGTTCTGATATCTTGTATTTTCATTTTCATTCATCTCAAGATATTTCCTAATTTCACTTATGATTTCCTCTTTAACTCATTTGGTTGTTTAATATTATAATATTTTGCTTAATTTCTACATATTTTTGAATTTTCCATTTCTTCCTCCATTATTTATTTCTGGCTTTATTTCTTTATGGCTGGAGAATATACATTGTATGATTTCAATATTTTTTAATTTATTCAGACTTGTTTTGTGACCTAATATTTGTTCTATCCTAGAGAATGATCCATGTGCACCTGAGAAGAATGTTTTTATTGGGTGAAGTGTTCTATATATGTCTGTTAGGTCTAGTTGGTTTAGTGTTTTATTCAAGTCCTGTACTTTTTATTGATCTTCTGACTAGATGTTCTATCCTTCTTGTTGAATTGTCCACTTTATCAGTATAAAATGACTGTATTTGTCCCTCATAACTGCTTTTTACTTAAAGTCTATTTCAACTGATATTTGTAGGGCTACCCTAGCTCTCTTTTGGTTACTACTTATGTTGTATATATGTTTTTACATCCTTTCATTTTAAACCTGCTTGTATCTTTGACTTTAAGATGAGTGTCTTACACAGAGAAGAGTCAAGGTGAGACACACCAGAAACTAGGAACTGAGGTGGCACAAGTGACAGGGTGCCTCTCTCCCACATCGGAGGTCCCTAGGATTGAATCCTGGTAAAGCCTGGAGGAGAAAAATGAGAAGAGAAGGCAAGAAACAGACACAGAACATCACCCAGCAAATGGACACGAAGAGCAAGTGTGTGTGTTGGGGGAATAAGATAAGTCTCTTGCAGACAACATATAAACATATATTTGGGTCATGCTTTTTTTTTTTTAAGCCATTCTGCCAATCTCTGCCTTTTTACTGAGTTTAATCCATTTACATTTAAAGTCACTACAGCGGGACTTTCTTCTGCCATTTTGCTATTTAGCCTTTGTATTTTTATAACTTTTTTCCCCTCAAATCTTCCATTAACACATACTTTTATATTTATTTGATTTTCTGTGTGTCATAACACATTGAGTGCCTTCTTTTTTCTATCTGGATATATTCCTCTTCAATTTTCCTTGTGGCTACTGTGGGGTTAAAATTTAACACCCTAAATATATAACAATCATATTTGGTTGGATATCAACTTAACTTCAATAGCGTACACATATACTTTTCCTATAACCCTCTGTCCACCCATCTTTCTAAAAACTGTGCTTATTACCACTTGTATCTTTGTACATTATACATGAGAAACCATATATTTATCATATGTTCTATGTGTTTGCATTTTTAACACCTTTAGGAAAAGGTGGAATTACATAACAAATAATACAACACAATAGTACTGGCATTTATAATTACCCAAATGGTTACCTTTACCACAGGTCTTTATATCTTTATGCTGCTTTGAACCACTGTCTAGTGCCCTTTTATTTCAGTCTTAAGGGCTTCCTTTAGCATTGCTTGTAGGGAAGGTCTAGTGTTGATGAACTCCTTCAGCTGTGTTTATCGGGGAATATCTTAATCTCTCCTCATTTTTGAAAGAAAGTTTCAGTAGATATAAAATTCTTCATTGGCAGTTGTTTTCTTTCACCACTTTTAGCATTTCAACTCACTTTCTTCTTGCCTTCATGGTTTCTGATGAGAAATTGGCACTCAATCTAGTTTCAACTCCCTTGTACATAACACGTTGCTTTTCTCTTGCAGCTCTCAGAACTCTCTCCTTGTCCTTTGCATTTGATAGTACGATCAATATATGACAGGGTATATATTTCTTCATATTTTTCCTGTTTGGTGTTCTCTGGGCTTCCCGGATATGCGTATTCATGTCTTTGCTTTGTTTAGGAAGTTCTCTATCATTATTTCCTTGAATATTCCTTCTTCCCCTTTCTTTTTTATTGTACTTCTGACTCTTGCATACTATTTACATTAGTATGCTTGATGGTGTCCCAGAGGTGTCTTAGACTATTTTCACTTTTTATAATTCTTTTTTCTTTCTAGTCCTCAGCCTGACTCATTTCAAGTGACTTGTCTTCGAGTTTGCTGATTCTTTCTTCTGCCAACTCCAATCTGCTCTTGAAATCCTCCTGGGCATGGTTCATTTCTGTTATTGTGGCCTTCAACTCCAGGAGTTCTGTTTGGTTCTTTTTTAAAATTTCTATCTCTTTACCAAGATTCTCATATTTCTCATTCATTGTTTGTCTGATATCCTTTAGTTCTTTTTCTATATTTTCCTTCATCTCCTTGAGCATGTTTAAGATCCTTAATTTCTGAATTCAGACCTATATATAAATCTTTTGAGGGGAAATAAAGGAACTTTCAAAATTTAAGTTAACTTTTAAAAGTTTAAACTTGCATTATTACGAGATAAAATTATTCAGTTTCTAATCAAAAGTAGCTTTTCCAGATGTTTTGAACTTAATGCTCATTATTTTATTATTTCTATTTCTCATATATACACAACTTTCCATTATTATTTGTGACTGGAAGAAAGTTTTTATATTTGTATTATTGTTTTTCTCATATGTATGACCTACTGTTGGTATTTAATAATTTGGGACTTGTAAAATTAAAGTT